>JAEQBH010007762.1:0-126111 GCA_016808115.1 Tetrastigma voinierianum | reverse complement strand
AGAGTTGATAAGGCCCATTTGAGGAGCTTGTCTTGGGTATCGAATCTATCTATGGATGACCCGGCCAAACAATAAAAGCATATCACTAATAAGCTTGGAACTCCTGTAGGAATTGTGCCGGTTACTACACATTCTTGAAAATGCAATAGGTTCCAGTGAGCTAACGGTAAAAACGAGGAGGAATGAGTGTCGAAGAAACAATATCCTCTCTAGAATCATCAATAGGATAGTCCTGTTGACTATTCTTGATAGCGATAAGATTGAGTAGATTTGCGATAGGCAGAGTTCCACCTACCAACAATAACCTGCGCTACATGAGCGTTTCTATGAATAGCAGAATCATAAATAATCAGTTCTCAGCAGAGATAGGAGGGAGCCAATCACAGTTAAGAGTCGCTACCACTTAAAGTCCTGGCACCATTACACCAAAATGTCTTTATGAAGGGTGCGATTACGTCTCACGGATTTGAAGAATTTTCCTCCAACTCCAGGAGACATTTGAAGGTATCTTTGCACACCTGAAACTCACATCTTAAAGAGCCAAGCCTTTGAACGAGCCACCCATTAAAGAGTCCTTCCTATAAGCGAGATTCCCGAATGTGTTTCATAACACTAGCATGCATTTGAATCTTTAACTCGGCCTTGAGACCCAATCCGCCCTCTCTTCCTTTACAGGAGACATACAAGGCCCCATCTAATCTTTGCACGCGAGCATTCCCCACTGCAGACCCTGAGAAAGGCTGCTTGAAAAATTTGCTCGATTTATCAATAGTGTACTTTGGAATGATGAACTTATCTTGCAAATTACATTTGAATGTTATACAATACTTGAAGATAACGTTTGCAATCTACCCTTCAAAGGATAATGCTCTACTTGTCACGCACGGATCTTTGGCTAGCGATTTATCAGGAAGCGGTGACAATCACGATGAAAGTCTTGAATCTGCTGGTGGAACTCGAGGTATTTCATAGGTAAACTCCCCAAAGAAAAACCAGTAATGTTCAAAATATCATTTTTGACATCACCATTAACCCCTGCAAGGAAGATAGCACTCTTCTGTTTGTTCACTTGGAGCCCGGAGAAGTTCTCAAACTTGTACAACTCGTCCATAATAATTTGGACACCGGAAGACGTTCCACCAGCAAATAAAAAAATGTCATCCGCAAAACATACATGAGTGAGTTGACTTACGCACATTTAGGATGAAACTCAAATCCTTGCATGCCCTTGGCCACGAGATAAAGATCTAGAAGGCTTCCATTGCAATGATGAAAAGCAAAGGGGATAAGGGTCCCAGCAATCCGTTTGCTAGCAAAAGAAACATGAAGTTCACCATTCTGACTACGAGAAAGAAGGAGTAGTGATGCATGCCTTTATACATTTCGGAATGTTGCGGGAGTACCCGTGCAGACGAGAATATCAATAATGCAACTCCATCCTATTGAGTCATAGGCCTTCTTATGTCACGGAGTGCACATGCGGGCCGGTAGTTATTGCGTGAGTAATTACACATAAGATCTGAGTGATGAACATTGTCGGCAATACTCGGAGCCTTGTACAAAGCGGGCATGCTTGGGATTTATAATCTCTGGGAGACACTGTTTAATCCTTGTAGCAATAATCTTCGAAATATGCACTTGTATATAGTATTACAACAGGATATTGGCCTATAATCATGCATAGATTCGGGGGTTTGGGACACTTGGGCCTGAAAGCGATAATAGTGCAATTAATTTCGAGAAGTATACAGCGGGCTGAAGGATTCCCACTTTGCTTCAACTACATCACTACCAACAATACTCCAAGCTTTCTTGAAAAATAAGGATGAGAAACCATCAGGGCCCGGGGCTTTGGAAGTTGAAAGACTTAAGGACGGCCTTCACTCTCTTCGGTTCTTGGCATCTGACCTATACATGGGTGTACCATACACTTCGTTTGCGAGCTTCCTTTACTAATTCAAGGAAAGCTAGGGTGGTCGGCCAAAATTAAAAATTTGAAGGGTAGTGTTTCCTATACTTGAGTCTAGCCCTAACATTTAAGTTGGTAACATATCATACGGCATTCATTTGGAGCGTGATCCCAGCTTTAGCTATAAAATTATCCTCGACGGTTCATCCACGTAAAAATGGGGCCCAAGAAAGGGACATCCGCCAGTTCAAGATTGAACAAACACTCGTGAAAATCATTCATGGCCGTGTCATTCATCATGTTACCTCCCGACTTCTCGAGCAAACACGGTGGTGTTGAAATCGCGATTATCAGCGAGTTTTTGGCCCGCGAGGGTTCACACCACGAAGGTGGGCGCCACAACATTCTTCTATCAATGTAATTATTGAGGCATAAACAAGCGAGCACCAAAAGAATAGTTACCACTGGAGGGCGGTAGCGTGACAAAGTATCTTTAGTCCGTAGAATGGATAACATCGATCTTAACCTTTTCGAGGTTTCCACATATCGAGGTCGACGAGCTTCACTTAGCATGCTCATAGTTATGGAAGAGCTTCCAGCCCGGAAATAGAGAGTTGAAAATTCTGTCCTTGTTATGAGCTTCCTTTTGGGGATTTCCAAAAAACGAGAAACAAAATCCAAAGCATGGGACTCCACAAGTGAAACACTTCTTTTTGCTTAAGGGGAGTTAAATTCAGTCCTTATATTCAATGAATTTAACCATTGGGAAGAAGAGTAGACCCCCCTCACCAGCGGTTCTGGCAGAAGCTAGGTTAGTTTTTCATTTGCTTGATCTTCTTCTTAGACAGCGGAACTGGCGTGAAATCCAGCTCATCCACTCTTTTAACATGCTTGAATGTGTCCAGAATAGGAGAGGTATCAGAGTACTTTCCCGGTGCTAGTCATCTTGGGATCGAGACTTTGGACATAGCTAAAGACTTTTCTGGTTCTGACGTACAATCTTCCTCACGTTGAGCTAGACATCCAAATGTATTTCAGTGGCGGTTGGCGACCTCGCTGACGAATTCGTACTTGCCGGTATAGGAAGCGGTGGAATTTATTTCGCCTGATGCAGAAGCGGAGACTGCTCCCGGGTGCGACATCACGGTTAGCTCCCTGCTGGCTCCTTGCTAGAAACATCCCCAGATACCTGAGGATCCTTCCTGTCAATAACCAAGACCTCTTCCCCTGACCACGACCCGAGTTTATGGAGACGACTTTACTCTTTGTTTCTTAGCATGATGATTTACGATTTATGGCTTGGTTTGCGGTAAGACGACGTGTGGAGCCCAAGGATACTCAATCCTTATTTTATTGTATTTGCCATTACCCATATCCAGGAGTACAGACTTAGGAAAATCACATTCGACCCCCACCTCTACACATATTCTAGCAAAAGATAGCTTTGACTGATTCTCGGTGAGGGAATCGAGATGGAGCGGATTACCAACAGCACTAGCAATGACTCCAAGGCTTGTATTTGTCCAATATTCGAGGAGAATATTATAGGAGTGACCCAAATTGGGATAGTGGTGTTGGATATTTGCATATCCATACATGGCCTGCATGCACGTAATATGAAGGTCTCATAGCAGATTCCATGGACAGATTCATAACCCGATCAGAGCATCGGGTCCACTGAACCTAAGAGTATAGGCATTCTCGGTCGTGGATATATCGGGCATCTCCTTCTTGCCCCACGGTTGTCAACCAAGAGCGCACCACTGGAAAGGGAGGCGGCTTGTCGAAAATTGCCAGCCCGAAACACCCCTCCCACGTATCAATGCCTTCGCCACGCTCCATCGGGGGTTTTGACAACAAGTTTCCCATCAGTTCTACGGCTTAGAGGAAACGAGACGGGCTACTTTTTTTGTAGGAATGGAGGAAACGGGGTCTTCCGAGTTTCTTGGAGAGGATCCTTGTCTGTTTCCAAAATTTTCTTGAATCACTCACGGGTAACCTACGGATCACTATGGTGGCCTGTGCGGAACGAGCTTCATACCCATTAGCACCGTACTAACCCCTTCATAGCGACTCCGGATCTCGATTCACCTTGCAGATGAGCGTGCCTTACCTCTGTGGGGATGGAAGGGCTTCAATCGGCGCCTTACGCGGTCGGCACGGTTGGGAGGTCGGGGAGCATTATCTTTGCGAGATGCGGGGAGAGAGTACGGTGAGCGGCGGGCGCCGCGGCTTACGAGCCTTCAACACCCGGATACGGTTTGAGCTACTACATCGTTGATGCCGGCGGCGATCTTCGGGGATCTCGATGTGCGCTCGGACAAGGCTTACTCTCCATCGTGACCGAGTTTGTAAGCGTTCCTTCATGAAGCGGAACTAAATGGGTATCCTTAGAAAAATCCACACCATTGCAAGTCAACTTTTTGGGATGGCAGACCGCGTGTGGTCAACCCCCCACCAACTTCAGTCCCCACCATCTCGTTTGTCATCCCCGTGGAATCAATGTGAAGACGGCAAGTATGTCATCGCCAAAGAGCAACATTTGTTCGAAGAGGGGTTCGGAGTATGTGTTTTTGTTTAAAAACTAAGGTAGGGTAAGCTTTTTAAAGTGACTGGCCCCACCTCTTAAGCGGCCCCATACCCCAGAAAACCCTCCTTCGGCCTGGCCCTACGGGTTAGTATACACCGCTTGGCCCTACGCGCTTGAAAGGTTTTTTTGGGGAGGCACAGTTCCACTACGCACAGTTAGGCTCGAACTCGAGACCTCCCTCTGGGAATACCTCTGCCTTGCCACCAGGACAAGATGCCTAGTAACATCTTTAGCATGTTACTAATGGTTAACATTGAGTTGAATGATAGGTTGAAATTGATCAAGCATCAAATAAAGAAATAACATGCTAAAGATGACAATTATGTATTTGATCAAGCACTTGAAAGTAAAGTTCACTCAAATCAAATAACCAAGATTAAAAAATGACATGTAACCAAGACTCCAAGCTCAAGCATCAAGTGAAGATTTTGTAAGGTTAGGAATCTTTGTAAGATGAATGCATTTATGCACTTAGGATATTATCATTTATCTTGCATCACTCACAAACTCGATTTTCAAATCCAAAAATTGCATATCCTTTGAAAACTCGAGTTCGCGCATAAAACCTTAGGCTTTAAAATCCGAAAATGTGTTTCAATGAAACATCTAAGGTTTAGAAGTATTTTAAAAAGAAAACACATGAAATTCAGCATTTAAAGGATTAACCAACTAAGGCAGAGCCTCAACTAGTCAACTGGTTATAATCGATCGGTTGAACCAGTTGACTGGTTGAGGTCAACCAATTAGGGTTGGATCGGTCTACCGATTGTGGCATATCGAATGAACGGTTGAAGCAATAGATCGATTGAAACAGATGAGTTGTGAAACTCGACTGGTTGGATCTAGTAGCATCCATCTGGAACTGGTTAATGAAACAGTTGGACGGTTGGGAACCGGATGAGTTGTAAGACTTGACCGACTAGATGTAGAAGCTCATCCAAAGACTAAAAAAGCGGTTGAGTGAAATGGTCGACTGGTTCATCTATCGGTCGACCAGTTGGGCAAATAGTCAAATTCCAATGGCTATAAAACAGTGACTTAAAGTGCATTGAAGGAAACGGTCAGCCTGTTGAGTGAAACGATCGACCAGTTCATCTATCGGTCGAATTCCAACGACTATGAAACAGTAACATATAGTGCACAACAACTAGTTTTTAAAGGAAATAGTCGACCATTTGTCGACTAGTTGGTAGCTTATTTGCTACCAAGTTCCCACTCTATAAATAGAGTGTTAGGGATCACTTAATTAATATGAGACTTATTGCATATTCTCTAAATCATCATTTCTCTTAATAATCAATTCTTAAATTGAGATTCTTGGTGCATTCATTTCACTTGCATATTCTAGAGTGCACCTTTGTATTCATCAAAAGCTTGAGTTGTATTTGATCCATCTTGAGAGCTAGAGAGAGTGTCTCATTGTGTTTAAGAGTGAAAGTTCCAAGTGTATAGCTTGAAGGATTTGTGAAGTGCCCATTGGAGCTAAAATCCAAGTGTGAAAGGAAGAAGCTTGTGACGCCTCAAAACCGGGGTGTCCGTTTACAACCCATCAACCCGCGGAATATTCGTGAATGTCGGGTAACCCGACACCTCTGATGAAAATCAGGCAGAGTCTCCTTTGTACGGGGAGCTTTACCAAAAGTACAAACCTTTCCTAACAAGTTTACAATGACCACACAGGGTCCACATGCGAGTAAAATAATGGCAGCGGGCCTGTAATCTTAAATACATCAGTATATGTAATAGTTCAGAGTTAATAAATTACTCTTCATACAAACATATATTAAAATTCACAATTCTAATACATGTTATACAACAATATCAAAGCCACAAGTCGACTTTCTTCTATCGCGGCCTCTAGTGAGCGCCGTCCTCGTGCACACTCACTGTACCTGAAATGGCGATCCCTCGACAGGGTGAGCAAAGCCTAGTAGAGATAACTTCCTACATGGGTTACTCCCTTGATGCAAGGTTGGGACCGTGATGGATGATCCAGAAGTTTAGGTAAGTCAAAATATGGGTTTGGGGTAGTTTTCTTGTGCCAAAATAGGTTATGGACGAATTTTGGAGATTTTCTAAGTTAAGAAAGGTGAATTTATGGTATATAAGAAGAATTATTTAGGAAGGTTTTAGTAGTATGGAACAAGATTTTGAAAGTTTGGGTTGAGGTTGAAAATTTGGTTATGGAAAGTTTAGAGAAAGATGAGATGGTGAGAGAGTAGAGTTTGCACAAGAGTGGTTACTTACGGGTTAATGAAGCGATCCACCTGGTCGATAATGATGGAGTGATGAAAGCGCCGTGTCTGACTATGGACGAGTTGATTGATAAGTGGAACAAAACCGCCACGAAAGGAATCCACCTAGGTATGAGAAGCCACGAACTCGTCCCGAGGAATCCACGAGATAAGAAAACAAGAGAACTTTCTTAAAAGATAAATGCGAAAATATTATTAATCTTGAAGCGATTATCAGACTACATTAGGGGGGTATATATAGCCCCATACTTTCTAAATCAAAAAAGCAACTTTTACTTTAACTAGGAAAAGAAACTTTCTAAATTACAAAAAACAACTTCTACTTTAGTACCGTCACTCTTGTTACTTTGGTACAATGCTCTCTAGAGACGACCCGCTTGTCGTCTTCACATTGATTACACAGGGATGACAAACTCGGTGGTGGGGACCGGAGTTGGTGGGGGGTTGACCAAACATGGTTGGCCTTCCCAAAAAGGTGAATCGCAATCTTGGGTTCCTAAAAAGGATACCCACACGGAAGCACTAGGCTCTGGTGAGTTCTCTCTAAACGTGCAGAATGGTGTGGAATATGTCGGTGTGAGTTCATCGGAGATCATCAATACCTCTGTAGACCCCAACGATGGTGCGGATCGTGCCAGTTCTGGCACCCTTCTAGATCCGGCTGCCGTATCGGGAGGTCCATCTTTAGATCTGGTTGGTGTTACCCTCCGGAGCTCAAACCCAGTACGATCTGATTCTGAAGCTCTTCTTTCGGCTCCCTCTAGTCATGGAGGGCATTACTTGACTCAAATGACTATGCGTGCGAGGGAAAGCCGTTCCTCATGGGTTGGGATCGGAGGGATATGGGTTGGGTAAGGGATTTGTTAGTCATGTTGAGGCGCACCATGACCAAAGGGTGGCAGGTAATACCGGGATTGGGTTGGTTTCCGTGTTAGTTTGGGACGTGGGTGAGAAAGGAAAACTGAGTCTGAGGCCAGAGCGGAGTGGAGCGAGAGGTTACAAGGATGGTGATTTGGGGAGAGGCAAATTGCTCCCTCGGTGAAATCCTGGAAGAACCTTTTCTCTATGCCTGAGAAAAGCAGTGTTCCTCTCCAGTTCTATAGTCCACATAATGCTGATGGGAAGTTGGTTGCCAAGCCTCCGGTGGAGGCAGTAAATGAGGGTATTGATATGTGGAAGGGTTGTTTGATCGGACAATTCCTGGATAAACGTCTCCCGTTCCCGGTTGTGGGCTCCCTGGTTAACAAACTGTGGGGCAAGAAGGAGATGTCAGACATATCTACAACTGAGAATGGTTTATACTTCTTTAGATTCAGGGACCCGAAGGCCCGGGATTGGGTTTTAGATTCGGGTCCATGGCACCTGGAAGGGAGACCCTTCATATTACGTGCTTGGCATCCTTGCATGGATATGCTTAACATTCAGCTATCCTCTATCCCAATTTGGGTCAAGTTCTACAATATTCCCTTGGAATATTGGACAAGCACATGTCTTGGGTACATCGCAAGTACTGTTGGTATTCCGCTCCACCTTGATTCACTTACTGAGAACCAGACAAAGTTATCCTTTGCTAGGATATGTGTAGAGGTGGGGGTGGATTGTGAATTCCCTAAATCAGTTCTCCTGGACAGGGGTAATGGCAATTTCTCAACGATAAGAGTTGAATATCCTGAACCCATCTTTGCCCCGGTTCTTGAAGCGATTTGGTCATAATCTGGAATTGTCGAGTTAAAGGGCCCGGCGGCAAAACCGTACCACATTAACCAGTGACAATGTCCTACTGTGGTGGGATGTGTTCGATGCCTTTGTTGATATGAATGTTACACAGGGTACAAGGGAAAGAAAGGTGACACATGGTGACTCCAGTGTTGTTCCTGGGAATAGAAGTGTACAAATCAGTGATGCAGTGCAGTGTGTTGAGGAGGTAGTTAGTATGGAAAATGAAAGGATGAACCAGTTACATGGAAATACGTTTGAATGTCTAGCCGATCATGAGGAAGAAGAAATGACAGGTAATATTTAGTTTCCTCGGATCTGAACCTAGCAATAGCGAATTCTCGATGTTCTGCATTGTGACACGTTCGAAGCATATTAAGAGAGTTGATGAGCTAGACTGCCTTTTGTGCCCGATTTCTGGGAAGAAGCTGAAAAACTGAAGCGGAACCTTGCCCCAATATCTCAGGATCCACGTGGTTAGGGGCATACGCAGCTTCCCAATGGTTCTTATTTGCTTCATGGAACATAAGGAAGTGACGACCCCCTTAAGCAAATAGAAGTGCGTTCGTTTGTTAAATCCCATGCTCTTGATTTTGTGTATTTTAGGCTTCGGGTGCGAGTTTCGAATAAGGACAGGATCTTCTCTACAATTTTTCCTGGTTGAAGGAAATTGTTTCATAATTATGATCATGCTCTGCTTGGTAGAATCTAGATTTGTGGTAATCTGGGAGAGAATTAGCTGCTTGTGTCACATCACTCCATGGACAAATAATCTTTGTGTCGCGTTACAAACATCAAGGGCTGACTACTCGTTTGGTGGTGTTTCAGTAGCTTCGAATAGCTACATTGATAGAAGGGAGTTATGGAATCACCTTCAGTGGTGTGGTACCGTGGTTGGCCAAAACCCATGGGTGGCAATTGGTGATTTCAACACCACCAGATTCATCAGTGAAATGCGGGGGTATTTGAGGAGGGTCTTGGGATCTGTATGAGCTGAATTTCATGAGTGTTTGTTCGATCTTGAATTAGGCGGATATTCCTTTTGGGTCCTATTTTAAAGGGATAGACTGTGAAGGGCTCAAAACTTCATAGCTAGGAAGCTAGATCGGTGCCTCAAAATGAATATTGTATGGATATGTTTCCCAATGCTTTAACGAATTGATCTCACGGATTATCGACCATTGCCCTACAGTTTACAAACCTTAATGTTAAGTTCGGCCACGACCTTGGGGAAAAATATCCCTTTCAAATTTTTTAGCCACGGGGTGACCACCTGCTTTCCCCTTGGTATAGTGAGGGGCAGGATAGAGGGGTGCGGGGGACTCCCATGTACAGGCTGTCACAAAAACGGAAAAGAGTGAAGGCTTCCCTTAAGATGTTTAGTACCACTCTTTTGATAAAATTTTGGCATTGATCGTGTTGAGGATACGGGAGGAGGCATTAAAAGCGGCTCAATGCGCTATTACGAACAGTCCTTCGGGATACCCATAACTAATGGATAATGAGAGGAAGTGTTTAAAGATTTTTCCATGATCTTCTTGCATTTCTTAAGGAGGGTTTCTTAAAGCAAATCTAGAGTCTGATGGCTCGACTTGGAGATGAATACGAGTTTCTTCTGTCGGCATCCCGGTCGAGGCTCGGGAATGCTTTCGGTGCTTGATTAAGTCTTAACCTCGGGTAATGGGCTACTTGAGAATTGATAATCAGATTTGGCTATTAAGGAGGAAAATTGTTAGCTCCCTTCAAAAATATACTATGTGTTGATGGCACACCTAATGAAAAGTATTTTGAATAACGTTGATGGGGATTTGATTTGGGAGCACATCGTGGACGTATTAAATGGTGAATATTTCTCATGAGAGGAAATAAAGGGGCCTTGTTCTCTATTGATGATTTCAAAGCCGAGACGCGGATGGCTACTCTTTATAACTTTCTTCAAGGCAACTTGGAGTATGGAATTGGAAGTGATGTATTCGATGCAGTGTTATCTTTCTTCAAATCTGGCGACGCTACGGTAGGATTAATTACCTTATAATTGCTTTAGTGCCAGGTCCTAACCATTTGGTATGGGCGACTATAGACCAATATCACATTTGTAACACAGTTTATAAGTGCATATCGAAGATTGACCTAACGCGAGGAGTTTAATCAATGCATTCTGAGATTATAAGCCTACTTGTGATGCGGCTTTTGTGCAAGGTCGAAGTATAGCCGATAACATCCTTATTACCCAGGAGCTTATGATCAACTATCACCGTGATAAAGGCCCTCCCAGGTGTGCTCTAAAAGTTGACATTAAAGGCGACGACACAATAGAAGTTGAAGCTTTGATACGGGTATTTTAACCAGAATGGGTACCCTAATTTCTTTTGGAAATGTATTAAAGGCTTGTATCACTACCTGACCTTCTTGTTTTAGTAAATGGTGAGCTTGCGGGGTTTTTACTGCTGTCGTGGGTTGAGACAAGGGGGATCCCATATCGCCTTTATTATTTATCATTGCCATGGGAGGCTTTTTCTGAATCCTTGTCATTGGTTGCCGTAGACGGGATTTTCGATTCTTCCTAAATATATAGGATGTCGCTTTCTTTTTTAGCTTTTTGACATGCTTTGCGGATGACATTTTTTTGCTAGTGGGACGATATCCGGTGTAAATTATTTGGATGAGTTGAGCAGTTTGAGAGTACACTCGAGTACTGCCCAGGGTTAACAATTTAAAAAGTGCCATTTTCATTGCTGGGGTAAATGGTGAAGTCAAAGCGCTCTGCGAACATCAACGACCCCGATTTAGGGGTTTCCTATAAAATATCTTGATGTTTCCTTTGATCTCAACAAGGCTGTCCCAGTGATTTGCCATCCATACGGAAAAAATAATGGCAGAATTCGATCTTGAGCCAGCGGGCGTTGTTATCATATGCGGCGGTGCGACATTGCTTTCGGTGTTGCATAGTATTCGATTGTATTGGTGATATGTTCATTATTCCGAAATACATAATTTCGAAATTGAGCGACTTTCAACGATTTCTGCTTGGAGGCGGGGACGGAAATTCTTGTCGAGCTAAGGTCGGATGGGATTACGTATGTCTTAGAAGGAGGGTAGTTTGGAGTGCAAGTCGGATCAAAGGCTGGTGATACGATCTATTTATGAAGCACATTTGGAATGTTTTTAGGAAGGACTCCTTATGGGTGGCGTGGGTGCGAGAGGTTGTATTTGAGACACGGGGAGTCTTTGGGTGTTCAAAAACTCCACACTGATTTGTTCGTGGGGCGCGGAAAATGTGATTTGAAAGATAAGATAGAGACCGCTTCATCAATCACGGGGGTTTATAACGGTAAAGGACATTCACTTTGGCATGATTCACGGAATCCCGGTGGCGGTCCTCTCCTCATATGCATTGGAGAGCAATTGTATATGATTACGCTGTGAGAATAAGCTCTTATGGCGAAGTTATTGGGGATGAGTAGGTGGAATTGGCCTAATGCGAATACAGCGACCTTAATGAAATCAAGAAGCGGTTGTGTCAATTATCCTTATAGATGTCTACAGAGAGGATAATGTTGTTACATGGACACTTGCTCCATCTGGGGTCTTCACGGTTTATTATGCCTGGAACCAATTTAGATCGAAAATCTTGGGTGTTACTGGCGGCGTTACATGTGATATGATTTCCCCAGTACTATCCCAGGAGACATGCTTTTTTATAGTTTGGTTGACCATTCGGGCCAGTTAGTTTTTTTTTTTTTTTTGGATGAAGTAAATTTATTTTAGGGCAAAAGCCCAGCTGACGACAGACAATACAAGGAGCCTGGAGGCCCGAGGCTTAGAAGAACAGGACAGCACCTCCCACAAGGAAACTAGGAAAGGGGGCAATAGCCGAAACAGACACCAAATACCCAGCCGGTGGGGAGCAGCCTTATAGAGATAGGAAGTGAGAGAAAGCTGAAAGCCTACTTTGAAGGAAGGCGGCACCTACTACCGACACCGTCAACGACATACGGACCCATTCGGGACGACAGCGACCCGACCACAAAAGCCCAGGCCACTGACGAGGAGAAAAATCGACCACGCATGAAGGCTCAGTAAAGGCATTAGATCGATCACGAGCGACCCACAACCATGGCAAGGTACCAAACCAATGCAAGGGAAGGCCTGGTGATGACCGACCTGGCCCGGGCACGAGCAATCGACGATGAAATTGTAAAGCACCACTCTGAAGGAATAACTTTGAAAGCCAAGCAATCCCACTCATAGGCCTTGAGGATCTCTCACATCATAAGTCATCAACTCTCGAATGGGAGCTAAGACATAACATAATCCGTAGTTGGAAAGGAATTCCTGATCGATCGGGCGTCAAACGACACGCTGGCTTGGGCCACGGACATAAGCGGTGGGAGTATCATAGACCCTTTGTAACCAGTGGGAAAAGAAACCAGTGGTCCATTGAGCAATACCCAACATGTCGGCAATACATCACCGGAAATGAGATCGGGTCTCCGCTCACCCGTCTGAATAGGAAAAACCAATGGATCATACCCACGGCGGTCATAGACACTTGGCGCTGTCAGTCCATTATAGCGATCCGTGGGGCGTATCCATGCCGACCGGTCACCACGAAACCCGGGATTATCAACGAGCTTGCAAGAAATGGATCGGCTGAGATTGGCCAAAGGCCCGGAAAGCAGAAGCACCATTGCCTTTGCGAAAACCCTTTACGGAACACGACAATGACGAATCGGTGGGAATCCCAGCCAATCCATACGAAGTTAAAAAACCTGGGGTGAATACCATTATCGGATCTACGGAATGAGCTCGGAAGGGAAGCGGAACCAAGTAGATGGGGATGGACAAACCGGAATAGGCGTTTGGGCCGATATTGGAGGCCTAGCAGGTACCATGCCCATCAATATCTCTTTGCTTTGTGAAAATTCGGAGCGCGATCGGGCCAATATTGGCGGCAATTTACACCGATCCCCCAGCGTAAATGTCGGCGAAAGCGTGCGCGTCATGTTATAAACACGGAAAGCGGGAGACTCCCAAATCAACGTCAGGCCGGGCGAGGGAGCCGCCACACAGCCGCGCCCACCTACGCAGCGCGTTCGCGGGAGGAGGAGGCACCTGGCCCAGATCGCGATCTCGCCGAAGTTGACACCTGCCAAAGATGTTGCGACATGAGATGATGCTGCATTGTCGATCGGTGGTAGTGACGACCTTCGAATCCCAATCACCGGGTGACATCGCTAAGGCCCGGCTTGGTAAAATGACGTGCGGATGCATTGTCACGGTAATCCGAACCGAGATCGAAGTCTCGAATCGAAGTGACCCGAGTTGGGTATTCCAGGCTCAGGCCGGATGTTGGATGCTTGGAATCCCATTTCGGGAAAATAATTAGAGCAAACAAGTTCCCTAGTACAAAGGAGCTGAAACCGGCGACATGAGATCGGTCAAGAACCCCTTTTACGGGGTAGAGGGAGGGAGACCACTTGTAAATCCATATCACCTTAGTCGGTACATGAGAAGGCAGGATTCCCAGATCTTTATGAGACGACTTCCTCAGACCAGGGACTGATGCTTTTCAGTGTGTGTTTTTCTTGAGACCCGGAAATGTTGAAGACATGAATCACTTGTTTTTTGGTTCATTTGCTAGCGGTATTTGGTTTGAGAATTTTGGGTTATGTAGGAATTCAGAATGGCGAGTTGGGAGAATGAATTCATATGGGGTAATAAATAACTTCTAGGGAAATCTTTTGTTTGTGCCAAAGAGGATTAAAGTGAGATTGCTTTACCATTTTATCATTTATGACAAAGAATAAGTAGAATCTAAGAACATCTATTCTCCAGTTATATTTTTGTCTCGTTTGTAATGATGTTCGGTTGAGAGAATCTATCAAGTTTCGAGAGGGAGGAGTGGGTGGACAATCCAGTGAAACAGCGTAATGTGAAGTAGTCCTTTAAAACTATATCTTTGAATGTGATAGTTTCTCTTGGTTGATTGATAGATCTCTGATGTTAAGTTTGGGTCTTTGGTCTACTGGGCCTTGATTGCCTGCGAGGCTGTGTTTGAGCTTTGAGGTGTGGTGTCTCCTTCGGGTTGTACTGGAAGCAGTTTGATTTTTGGTTTGTTGTTCTGCGGTTGTTAGTTGTTCGGCTGTAACCCTTCTCCTTAGTTTTAGAGGAGAGTTAAATAGTTTTTCTTTCATTCAGACCTTGGGCTTGTGTATTCTTTGGTTGTGGGGTTTGCTTTTTTGAAATAAACGCTTAATTATCCAAAAAAAAAAAAAAACAACTTCTACTTATCCAAAAAAAAAAAAAAAACAACTTACTTTTCTTAGGAAAAGAAACTTTCACAAATTACAAAGCAACTCCACAAAGAAAACTTTGTAAAATAAATAAAGGCAAATCTTCCTAAAAGGGATAGAATAAAATATTGGAGCAAATATTTCTAAAGAAATATGAGAATCATAAAATAAATCTGAAGAAGATCATGTGGCAAATCTTTCTAAAATCAATATGGTGGCTCCCACATCGGGGGTTTGTCAAGTCTAACCATGTTTTTTGCTTTCGAGGCCCAATGAGGTCCACGAGGAGTTTTCACATGTATTCAATGCGTCTTGACCTCCCAGTCAATTCTTCAATAATTAGAGTACAATTCCCAATGTTGGTGTGTTTATAGAAGCTCTGCATCAATCCCCCATAGGCTGGGGAAAAAGACTTGCCCTCGAGTCTTCACCGTAATAAGCCTCGAGTCCTTAACATTGAACATTGGAGAAATTTCATATTCGTCGGCAGCTGCAACTTGTAGGCATTCTCAATTTTCTCTATATTTTAAGGGCCATCTACCCTTGGCTTGAGCTTTTCCAAACTTTCCGGTTGGAAACCTATCCTTGCGGTGTACCCCAGGCCAGTGCGCCAACCTCAGAGCTCGGCATACTTGCGACGTGCATTTTCTTGTTCCACATATTTGGCATTAGCTTCTCGATGCTAAGCGAACATCTTTGTGACTTCTTGATCTCTTTGGCTCTAACTTCAACATCTCCACTAAATTGTTGAATAGTCGGATGGGGTTCGGAATTCCATGGGTCCAATCGGTTGTAGTCCATGGAGCTACCTCGAATGGGCTTTCCAAGCAGGTTCTATGCATGGACCTATTGAAGCAAGCTTCGATTTGGGGTATCAAATCCCGTTGTTTCACATTCTTTCCTACATAGCTCCTTGGCAATTTCCCAAGCTTCTATTATTAACCGGTTTGACCAGCTCGGTCGAGGGTGATAAGAGGAGTGCTTGAGCAGGTAAGAAGTCCACGAGTTTCTCCACCAGGAGTTCTCCTCGAAAGTGACTAAGAAACTTAGAGCTCGATGCGAAACACTTAGTCTTGGGAATACCATGTAGGTATACCGATCTCTTTATGAAGTACAAGTCGCGACATGCGAGCATCATTAGACCTTTGTTGCATGGTACAAAAGTGTGCCATCTTGAAAACACATCAAACGCCACCAGAATCGAATCTTTGTTCTTTGTGTTCTAGGTAATCCCAAAAAACAAAATCCGGCTACTCTCCCCATGGCATGTTGGAATTGGCAATGGTGATATTTCTTGGTTATGTGGTCACTAAGATGGAATTAGAGATGGGCCAGAAGCAGATTGAGCGTCACAGTGTGAAGCTTTCCCTAGCTCGATCCATGATCAATGTGAAATTTTCATGAGCTAGTCTCTTTTTATGGGAGATTTATTCGTGGTTAGCTCTATAGCTCAAACTCTGTGGCCCGAGATGCAAAGGGAGACAAATTCAAGTGGACTAGTGTTGCCGGCTTAGAGTTGATTAAGAAGAAAGAAAACAGCCTTTTGAAGCCCCATGTTTGAAGTTTTCTTTTGTTCGCCAAAATCCTTGAGGCCCAGAGTGTGATGCATCTCAGGAATTGGGATTCTTGAATTTTGCATCCTTGATCAAAAGGAAGACCCATGGCTTTCTTTAGTGAGAAGTTAAATGAAGCAAAAGGAGTACTCACCTATGACAAGGAGTTCTATGCTATCTATAGAGCTTCTTTCAAGTGGAGTCTATTTGCACTTGCTTTACGACCACTTAATGCTTTGCCAGATCATGAAGCTTTTCATTCATCAACGACTCATGATTGAAACAGCAAATAAAAGTACTCTGAAGCTCTGTTTATCGTATACCCGCATTGATCTCATGAAATGACAAGTGTGGTGAAATTCGGGAGTTAAAGGGGTTGACGAGTGGTAGGCCTTCCCAAAGGAGATTCACGGTTTTGCGGGTTCCCTCATCTACCCACACGGGCTCAATCTGTTGAGTGAGGTTTCTACGAATGTGAGAATGGAATGGCAGCGCTTCTGGGTGAGTACATCGGGGTAGTCTGCGCCGACGATCTCAGCGATCGATCTTCAGTTAAACCTTGATGGATTATTTAGATCCGGTTGCGAATCGGAGAGGTCGGTCTTGGTTGGTAAGTTTTTGAACGAACTCAAACCCCCGGTTTCGATCGGAATCTTGCATGCTTCCTCTTTAGAAACCAGCTACAATTAGCGGCGGGACACAGAATCCTCAGTGACACTTTATGGCAGAGATGTGCCGGATCCTCGGGGATAGGTTCGGTGGTTATGGGTATGAGGAAGGGTGCCCAGGTCGAGTTGGGAGCTCATATGGACAAATGGTGGTGTGTCTGGGAGTGAGAATGTTGGTACAGGGCGGATGGAATAATGGTGTGGAAGGTGAGATCAAAGTCTGAAATCCTGAAGGCCAGGCGGTGGAGCAGGATTTAAGGGGTGGTGATTTGGGAGGTAGCACTCCATCGGTAAAATCATGAGCCTCTTTTCGATTACTTTGAAAACAAGTGGTCAGGTATGTCTTTGTTAATTCATTCTCTCATGATTTGCTCAAAATGCTCTCTAGAGACGACCCGCTTGTCGTCTACACATTGATTGCTCAGGGATGACAAACTCGGTGGTGGGGACCGGAGTTGGTGGGGGGTTAACCAAACATGGTTGGCCTTCCCAAAAAGGTGAAGTGCAATCTTGGGTTCCAAAAAATGATACCCACACGGAAACAGTAGGCTTTGGTGTTGAGTTCTCTCTAAACGTGCAGAATGGTGGGAATCGTGCCGGTGGGCGTTCATCGGAGATCAATACCTCTGTAGACCCCAACGATGGTGTGGATCGTCTTGGGTTCGGCATCGCGAGGTCCCCTTCTATATCATTTGGGTCGGGGCCATCTTGAATCTGGTTGAGGTGTTACTCTCTCCCGAGCTCAAACCCGGTGCGATCCAGTTAAAGCTCTTAAGTTTGGCTCCCTCCCCAGTCATGGAGGTACATTGCAACCTCCGGCCAAAGCTAACGTGCGGGGGAGAGAATTTGTTCCTCATGGGTTGGGATCCCAGAGGGATATGGGTTGGGTAAGGGTTCTGTTAGTCATGTTGAGGCGCATCTTGACGAAAGGGTGGCGGAGTATCTGGGATTGGGTTGGATTCAGTCTTGGGTGGGACGTAGCAGGCGAAAGGAAAGAGCAAAGGTCTGAGACCGGTGGAGCGAGAGGTTACAAAGGATGGTGATTTGGGGGGAGAAGGCAACTGCTCCCCCGGTGAAATCCTGGAAGAACCTTTTCTCTATGCCTGAGAAAAGCAGTGTTCCTCTCCAGTTCTATAGTCCACATATTGCTGATGGGAAGATGGTTGCCAAGCCTTCGGCGGAGGCAGTAAATGAGGGTATTGATATGTGGAAGGGCTGTTTGATCGGACAATTCCTGGATAAACGTCTCCCGTTCCCGGTTGTAAACTCCTGGTTGCTTGACGTGGGGCAAGAAGGAGATGCAGACGTATCCTGGCGAGAATGGTCTATACTTGTTCAGATTCAGGGACAGGAGGCAGGATTGGGTTCTAGATTAGGTCCGTGGCACTGGCGAGACCGCTTCGCATAATGCACGTGCTTGGCATCTGGCATGGATATGCTTAACATTCAGCTGTCCTCCATCCCAATTTGGTTCAAGTTCTACAATATCCCCTTGGAATATTGGACAAGCACATGTCTTGGGTACATCGCAAGTACTGTTGGTATCCCGCTCCACCTTGATTCACTTCTGCGGGAGCAGGACAAAGTTATCGCTTTGCTGAGATTTGTGTAAAGGTGGGGGTGGATTCATGAATTCTAATTCGGTTCTTACGAGACGGGGTAATGGCAATTTCTCAACGATAAGATTGAATATCCACAGGCTCCAAAATGATAATCCGATCTGCAAGCGATTTGGTCATAATACGGAAAAATTGTCAAGTAGAGGAAAGGGGGCTGGCTTGTGAAACCGTACCCACTTTCGGAGTAACAATGTCTACGTAGGCAGGGGATTTGTTCAGACCTTGTTGATATGAATGTTACCACGAGTACAAAGGGAAAGAGGTGCCACTGGTGACTCCGGTGTTGTTCCCGATCTGGGACTGGGAATGACGATGTGCAAATCAACGATGCCGGTGCGGTGTGTTGAGGAGGGAGGACGTTAGCGTGGAAAATGAAAGGATGAATCGGTTACATGGAAATAAGTTGAATGCCTGGCCTATCTGTGAGGAAGAAGAAATGACGATATCTTTAGTTTTCCTCCGGATAGATCCTAGCGCCTTGAATTCTGCGATACCATTCCCACTGTCCTTGACACGTTCAAGCATATTAAGAGAGTTGATGAGCTACACTTCACGCACATTGCCAATTTCTAGGAAGAAACTCAGAAACTGAGAAGTAGAACCTTGCTAATATCAGGGATCCATGGGTTAAAGGCATCTGACTTGATGGTTAAAATTTGCTTCATGGAACATGGGGGCGAGCGACCCCCTCGAGCAAATAGAAGTGCGTTAGTTTGTTAAAATCCATGCTCTTGATTTTGTGTGTATTTTGGAAGCTTCGGGTGCGAATTTCGAATAAGGACAGGATCTTCTCTACAATCTTCCCGGGTTGGAAATTGTTTCATAATTATGATCATGCTGCGCGTGGGAAATGCGGATTTTGTGGTAATCTGGGAAGAGTAGCATTGATATCTTTCACTCCATGGACCAAGCAATGCTGTGTCGCGTTACAAACATCAAGGACAACTACTCATTTTGGTGTTCGGCTGTTTATGCTTCGAATAGCTACATTGATAGAAGGGAGTTATGGAATCATCTACAGTGGTGTGGTACCGTGGTTGGCCAAAACCCATGGGTGGCAATTGGTGACTTCAACACCACAGTTATCGGTGAAATGCAGGGGTAATTTGAATGCGAGGATACAACTATGGGTGAATTTCATGAGTGTTTGTTCAATCTTGAATTGGCGGATATTCCTTTTTTGGGTCCTATTTTCACGTGGATGAACCGGCGCGAAGGGGCAAACTTCATAGCTAGGAAGCTGGATCGGTGCCTTCAAAATGAATATTGTATGGATATGTTTCCCCCGATAACAACGGAAGTTCAATCCCACAGATTCTCGATATTACCCTGCAGTTACAAACCTTAATGTTAGTTCGGCCCCTGAGCGCAGGAAAAATATCCCTTTCAAATTTTTTAACTTCTGGGCTGACCACCCTGCTTTCCTTGGTATTGTGAGGGAAGCTTGGGATAGAGGGGTGCAGGGGACCCCCATGTACTTGTTTGTCACAAAAGCGAAAGAGTGAAGGCCTCCCTCCAAGATGTTGATTTCCCTTTGCGGTAATTTGCATGATCATGTTGAGGCTGCCGGGGAAAGCATTAAAGCGGCTCATTGCTATATTGAACAATCCGCCCGGATACCATGCGATGAATAATGAGAGGAAGTGTTTAAAGACTTGTGTGATCTTACTTGGTCTTGAGCGGGGGGAGGGGTTTCTTAAAGCAAAAATCTAGAGAAATCTGATGGCTCGAGAAGCTTGGGGTCAGTCACGAGGTTTAACCACAAAATGGTCGAGCTCGGAATCTTTGGGAGTATGATTAAAATCTTAACCTCGGGAAATGGCTGCAGAATCGAAGATCCGTTGGCTATTAAGGAGGAAGCTGTTGGCTACTTCAAAAATATTCTATGTGTTGATGGCACACCAAATGACCAAGAGTATTTGAATAACATTGATGGGTTTGTTTGGACGCCACATCATCGAAAGACGTTTTGAATGGTGATATTTCGTGAGAAATAAAGGGGCCGTGTTCTCTATTGATGATTTCAAAACCAGGGCAGGATGGCTTCTCTTCTCTTTTCTTCCGAAATGACCCAGAGTATAATTGGAGGTGATATAATTGATGCAGTGTTATCTTTTTTCAAATTTGCTTGCCTACTTCGTGAGATTAATTGCACTATAATTGCTTTAATTGCCAGGTCCTAACCACGAATCTATGAGCGTATAGACCCGATATCTTGTTGTAACACGGATTATAAGTGCATATCAAGATTATTCTTTGCGAGGTTAAATCATTACATTCTGAGATTATAAGCCTGTAGTGTACTTTTGTGCAAAGGTCGAGTATAATGGAGATAACATCCTTATTACACAGAGCTTATGATCGTATCACCCAAGTGATAAAGGCCACTCCCGGTGTGCTCTCTTAAAGTTGACATTAAAGGCATTTGATACAATCGGTTGGAGCTTTATTAAGATTATTTTAACCGGAATGGGTACCCTACATTTCTTTTGAAATGTATTTAAGAATATATCACTACTGACCTTCTCTATTTCGAGTTAATGGTGAGCTTACGGGGTTTTCACTAGCAATGGAGTGGGTTTGAGACAAGGGGATCCCATATCGCCTTTATTATTTATCATTGCCATGGAGGCTTTTTTTAGATCGCCTTGTCGTTATTGCTGGCCACCACGGGATTTTGATTTCATCTAAATATAAGGATATCAACCTAACAGCTTCATGCTTTGCGGATGACATTTTTCTTTTTGCTAGTGGGACGATATCCAGTGTCAAAGTTATTTTGGATGGTGAGAAAAGATTTGAGGGCTACTCAGTACACCAGTAACGTAATTTAAGCGCCATTTTCATTCTTAGGGGTAAATGGTGAAACAAAATCTATCTCTTGAACATCGGCAGTTTGGGGAGGTTTCTATGAAATATGCGGTGTTCCTTTGATCTCGTAGGCGTCCTACGTGATTACCGGCCACTTACGGAAAAATAATGGCGAGTGGTATTGGACAAGTAGGGCGTTATCATATGCGACGAATTACGACTTATTGGTTGATGTTGCATAGTATTATTTGTATTGGTGCGTATATTTCATTATTCGAAATTCATAATTGCCAAAATTGACGGCACCGGCTTTACGCGTGGGCCGGAAACCTTGGAAATTCTCGTCGAGCTAAGGTCAGTTGGGATTCTGTGTGTTTTCCGAAGGAGGAGGGTGGCTTGGGTCTGCGTCGGATCAAAGACTCGAATGTTATGAAGCACATTTGGAACCTGTTTTTTAGGAAGGACTCCCTATGGGTGGCGTGGGTGCAGAGGTTGTATTTGAGACACGGGAGCCTTTGGTGTTCCAAAACTCCTTCGATTTGTTCTTGGAGCTGGCGGAAAATTCTGCAGCTGAAAGATAAGATGAGACCCTTCATCAATCACAAGGTTTATAATGGTAAAGGGACATTCCTTTGTGGCGCAGTTCTGGTAAGTGGTTGGTCACTCTCCCTCCTGCTCATGACGTATTGTATATGGTCACTATTAAGAACTCTGTGGCTCTTGTGAGTTATTAGGGGATAGTGAGGTGGAATTGGCTGCTACGAACTCTGGCGACCTTATTGAAATCAAAGGAAGCGGGTTGAATGTCAGCTATCATTTGAATGTCTAGAGAGGATATTCATTGCATGGACTCTTGCTCAGAAATGCGGGATCTTCCATGATTGTTACTGCAAGACAGGCCAGATGAAGAAATGTTAGTGGCGGCATTACACGATATGGTTTCCCGAAACTCATGGAGCAATAACTTTGCTAGTTTGGTTGACCGTTCGGGACAGATTAGTTCTGAGACCAAACTTCTCGAATGGAGTTGCAGTAACAATCATTAGTGTGTTTTCTTGGTGCAAATGTTCAGAGAAGAATGGAATCACTTGTTTTTGGGTGCCATTTCATATGCGGTTGGTTGAGAATTCTGGGTTATGTGGAAATTCCAGAATGTGGTGGAGAATGAATTCTTATGGGTATGTGCTTCTAAAGGAAATCATTTCTTTCTGTTACTGAGTTGTAGTGGGGTGCTACCATTTATCATTTGTGAGCATGGTGTAGTGGAATGAGAACATCTATTCTCCAGCCCGATGCTATTTTTTCATCTCATCTATAATGAAATGTTGGGTTAGAGAATCTCTAGTTTTCAGGAAGGTGGTGGACAATCATATGACAGCAGGAAGTATTTATCAATGTTGTGAAGAAGATGATTATGACTATATCTTTGGACTTTGATGGTTCTCTTGGTTGATTGATGGGTTTTTGTTGTTTGGTGGGTCACCGGTCTACTTTTGGGCCTGGGGTGCCTTTACCCAGGCTGTGGGGCAGCTTGTAGATTGTGTGTCACTCCTTGGGGTTGATGGAAGTGAGTTTGGTTATTTGTTTGTTGTCCTTGGTTGTTATTTAGTTGTTTAGTTTGTGGCCTTCTCCCTTAGTTTTGGGGGGGTTGCATCTAGTTTTCTTTCATTGGAGCCTTGGAGCGTGACTGCTGGTTGTGGTTTGCTTTTGGAAATAAGCGGCAGTATCAAAAAAAAAAAAAAAAAGTTGTCGGTGTGGTTCTATGGGGCCATAATGCAAACTAGGCTTGTTGCCAAACCCTCAGGCGGGCGGTGGTACCTGTTGTTATGGCTGGAAGAGGGTTGTTCAATTGGGACAATTTCACGGATAAACGGCTCCGTTTCACGTGGTGCGTCTCACAGTTAACGAGGTTATGGGGCAAGAAGAGTGCTGACATATCCTGGCCCGAAAATGGTTATTTTCTTTGGGTCGGGGACTTAGGACTCGGGATTGGGTTATGGATTACGGACATGGCATCTTGCGGAGACCTTTCATATTACGTGCACTGGGAGCCGGGTATGGATATCTTTGGACATTCAACTATCCACTAATTCAGATTTGGATCAAATTCTACAATGATTCTTCAGATATTGGACAAGCACATGTCTTTGGGAATTTACATTGCAAGTCTTGTTGATATCCCGCTCCATATGAATTGCACTCAGGAGAACCGGAGACAAAATTATCCTTTAGCTGGATATGTGTAAGTGGGGTTTAGGTGTGAATTTCTAAATCTATACTCTTTGGACCAGGGGTAATGGCAAATATTCTAATACGCAGGTTAGGCCAGATATCAGTGGACCCGCTAATCTTTGCTCCCTAGAAGATCTTTGGCGGGTTGAAGCCGTAATATAATAGTTGGCATCCGTGAAGGGTCCCAAAGAAGTACTAGATCTTGGCCTGATGCAGGAATGGGGTGAGGAGGGTTGAGAGAGTTGGCGAGTTGAGAGAAGAAGGATGTGCAAGATACAGGGGTAACGAAGATGCATACGGGGATACCGTTACCAACGAGATAGGCGGTGTTGTGAAGAAAGCCGGTCGCGAGACGGGGATACCGATGATGTAATACTCTGAATCACTAAATTGCTTGGGATTCGATAAACCTATATTACATGTTGACACGCGAATGTGTCGCCTGAGGAGGGGCGGGATGGGGGAGAAAGCAAAATCCATAGTATCCCCTAACAATACTCATGAATTTTGGTGTGGGCTTGAGTGATCTATGGTTGGTATGCTTGTTGATATGGCCAGTTTGTACGTAGGACATGTTTTGTGGATTACATTTAAGACTGATCGCACTTTTTCTTATCATTTTTAGGGTCTTGTCAGTTGCTATTCTCTAGTTTTGTCTCTCTTGCTAGAGATGTGGAAGACTTGTTGTATTGGATTGGTTTGTCTGTTCAGCTGTATGTGAAATTGGGGTTTTTGGTTTGTATCCTTTGCTGGGGTGTGGGCTTGGTTTTTATTTGGTTGGTTTACTGTTGCATCTGTTAGTTGTATGGAAGCGGTCCTTTACTCTCTCATTTATAGGGGAGTGATGTAGTAATGTTGTTTTTCGTTAGTGGCCTTGCCTTGGCATTCTTCTTGTTTGTTCGTAGAGGGCTTTGCTTTTGAAACTCAAATTACGTTGTCGAAAAAAAATTGCACAAGTGATTTTCGATTCTTCTCACTGATACGGATACGTTCAGCGGATGAGAGTTGATGAGAAAATTTGGACTTTTGCCGGGTTGCCAGTCTCTGGGAAGAAGCTCAAATTAAAGCGGGGTCATGTACCTAGCGAGATCATCAGGTGTGGTGGGGGGTAACAATATGACTTCAGATTTATTTATTAACTTGGTGAGGTCTTGGCCCGAAACAGCAAAAAGTTCTTGAAAATGGGATGTACAGGGGCTGAAACCGGTTCGTCAGCATTGAAGATGGTCGACTCACGGTGGTGGGAGTCACGGTGGTGGAGGTCGCGCATTCGGCCCTCCCGAATGGTTTTCTAGATCGTGGGCTCCCCAAAGGGACAGCCAATGGCGGTCCATGGTAGTGGCGAGTGTTCTCAAGCGAGGAACACAATGGTGTGGTTACACGTGAATGGCGCTCCTCGGAGGGAGGTCTCAGGCGTCTCCATTGAAGGCATCATCAAATTTACCTCAGGTCTTTGTTGAAGCCATCATCGGGAGCGTCATAAGCTTTTCTTTAGCGGAAAACAAGCTTGGCTCACACCCAATGACCCAGTCTGGCGGCTGTTGCCGGCGAGCTAAAAATCCGACCATTGGAACTCGTGGAGCGTGTCTGACGCCAGCCTCAGGAGCTGTTGAGGTCAGCATCGGAGTGAACGCCCCGGCCTGCGGCGAAAGGCAAAGCTTGGCTCGGCCAGGCGAGCTCGGATCAAGATAGGCGCTACCCGGCGGAACTAAAATCCGATGATGGACTCTGCCAGTGCCTCGGTGATCGCGGCGAGATCATTTCGTTCTCTGGCAAGCGGGACGAGCATGCGAGGAAGGGGTCGAACCCGACGGAAAATGGGTATGTTCAGCGTAACCGCATTGAGATTTTTAGAGCTACCAGTATTATGGAGATGGCTAATGATATTCCGGTAAAGTCTTGGAAGAAGCTTAGTGCCACATGCACGTGTGTGAAAGCGGGGGTTATTCTTGAGTTCTATGACTAGCATTATGCTGAAGGTAAAAACTGTTGCCAAGCCTCAGGCAGAGAAGCGTGAATGAGGCATCGACATGTGAAGGGGGTGTTTTAATGGGAGCAATTTACGGACAAGCGACTCGGGTTCCCGATGAGTGCGATCTCGGTTGCGGACTTTGGGAGGCGAGGAGATGCGGAAATATCATGAGGCGCGAGAATGGTTTGTTCTTCGCCAGTTCGGGGACCGGAGGCCTTGGAATTTGGGTTATGGATGTTGACCCATGGCACTTGGCAGAGCCACTTGGATTCATATTACGTGCGTGAGGCTTTGGAATGGACATGCTCAACATTCGATTATAAATTATCACTGATTTGGTGGGTTATATTAACATTCCTCTGGAATACTAAGCAAGCATATTTGGGCACGTTCATGACACTATTGGAATCATTTTTACGATCCTCTCCTTTGGCTTAAACAAAATTGTCTTTCTTTAGAATTTGTATGAGGTTAGGTTGATTGTGAGTTCCTAATCTCGTGCTCATGGATGAGGGGTATTAGCGTTGTCCTAAATGGAGGGATCGAACTATCCTTGGGCTCCCTCCAATCTTTCATTACGAATGCAAATATTTGGTCATAACTGTTAAAATTGTCAAGCTAAGAAGAGAGGCCCAGAGCGATGGCATGGAGTCTCCACAATTCAGAACGGTAAGCATGAGGCGGTTAACGGAAGGGAATTGATGTAAGGAAGGATTGAAGATAGCAGTGGAAACTCCAATTTTGATAAATTTGTAGACCTCTTGTAACGCATCAATGGAAGTTTGAAAGTCATATTTGAGTCCGTTTCTCTGTACTTGTCACGGAGAAGGCCCGGTTTAGTTTGGACGTAGTGGACAGTAGCAAGGCTATTGAGGTTGACGCCCCTCTGTTTGCATGGCAACACCTTTGCTTGTCTAAGCGCAGCGGAGTAGAGGATCTAATGTGAGGGAAGAGAGGGTCATTTGCAGCCCCTCACCTGGCTGTGATTTTGGATCACCTCTCCCATTATTGACACTTTTCGGACACATAAAAGGGTTGATGTTTGGACTTCACTGTGCCCTGCTGAGGAGCTCGAAATTGAAGAAAGCGGGCAGAGCTGGTGGGATCAGGATAAGAGGAGGGACTCCATCTTCCCGATGGATGAGATTAAGCCTCTTGGAACAAAAGGGCAGACGACCCCCTCGAGCAGGTGAGAGAGTGCGTTCTTTTGTGGATTCACGCTCTTAGTTTTTATTTGTCTCTTGACTGGTGTGACACCTAACGAGACAAATTTTAGCTCCTGCTTTTCCAGGGGTGGAGGCTTTTCCATAACTATGAGCATGCTCAACCTTGGTAGAATCTGGATTTGTGGAAACCACGAGAAAGACAGGTATTGATATTATTAATTCATGGATGACTGTGCTTTGCCACGTGCTGTGTCTTGGGAGAGCTTAACATCTCCCACCCCAGTTGCTCGGCGGGTGTACTCCTCAGAGCAACTACATGGACCAGGAAGAGTCAACAAACCATCTGTATGGTGTGTGAGCCCTTGGTTGCCAAAATCCACGGATGATTATGAGGCGTTTCAATGCCACGGTTAGCGAGTGAAGGTCGAGGCGACACGGTGAATGATAACTACTGACCATGAATGACTTCCACGAGTTCTGTTCTCCCCTTGAGCTTGCAGGATGTTCCTTTGCTTGGTTTATTCACTTGAGTGAGCGAATCAGCGGGTGTTAACTTTCACTTGCTGGGGGTTAAAGCCGGTGCGCTCTAAAATAGAGGCTTGACTTGGATATATTCACATGCATTCACGGAAGTTCTCCCCAGGTTATCCCGATCATTGCCCTTTGGTTACGGTCCCCCGAAGGAAAATCGGGTCGGGGCCGGGAAGCTCATCCCCTTTCAAATTCACTTTAATTTAAAGGGCAGTGTCGACTTCATTGGGCTTGTAAAGGAAGGCGTGGGTGCAGAATGCCCGGTACTCCCATGTTGGTGACCCGCAAGGTATTAGAAAAAGTGTGAAGGCCACCCTAAAAGCCTTCAATTTCCGATCTTTAGTGGTTTGCATGGCGCGTTGGGCGGCAGACCGAGGCACTTGCGGGCCCAATCTGTATTAGCACTTGGTCCCTCTAATCCCATCTTTGAGGGTGAAGAGAGTTGTAAGAATTATGTGACTTAGCCGTTGCTGAGGAGGGTTTCTTGAAGCAAAAATCTAGAGTTCAATGAAAAAAGCTTCAGGATCGGAACACTAGCTTCTTCCACAGAATTTGTCAAAGCTGCGTAATGCTGAGATTCTTTAAAGGTTATTAACATGGTGAATGGCTGCGGAGCGGAGCAGGGTTGCCATCGAATAGGCGCAAGACACTTCAGGTATTTTTTAAGCCACTGAATTAGACCTCTCATTTAGCAGCTCAGAGGTATTTAAATAGTTTGGATGGCTTGGTGGTCCCCTCGACATATGGATACCTTGAATAAAAGCAATTTCCATGAGGAGATCAAAGGAAGCCATTTTTTCCGTTGATGATTCCAAAGCTCCCAGCCTGAGATAGTTTCCTCACGTTTTTTTCAAGAAGGGCGGCTTAGGGCATTATTAGGTAGTGTTCTTGCCATTTGTGAGTTCCTTTTTTGAGATCTAGAGTATGCTTGCGAGATTAATTGTACGGAGTTATAGCTTTGGTGCCTAAGGTTCCACAATCACGGTTCTATCTTACGATTATTTTAGCGTACAGCATATATAAGTGCATCTACGAGAAGATCATTCTTTGCTTGAGGTTAAACGGTGTATCTCGGATATTATCGGCCCCTCGCGATGCCTTTTGTACAAGGTCGAACTGTCGGCGATGTCCTTATCTGAACCTTATGCTAGAAACTACCATACGTGATATTGGTCCTCGGTGTGCGTTGAAGGTTGACATCATGATGGCATCGACACGATTAAAGTTGATCTGTATCTTGATGTTCTCTCTGTATAGGTACCATACTATTAGAAATGTTATGGCATGCATTCACTACCCTGATCCTTCTATTTGTTAAATGGTTAGCTTCTTGGGTTTTTTGCTAGGCAGCGTGGGTTAAAGCGGGGACCCGTATAATCTTTATTCATCCTCACAATGGAGGCCTTGCAGATCATAGTGGCAGCAATAAATAAAAGTTTGGTTTCACCCGAATGCGAGGAAATAAACTTGCAACTGTATGCTTTTAGATGATATGTTTTTTATTTTTGGTGGGGCCAGCATTCAGTGTTGGTCTTCATGGGCGAATTAGCGAGTGACTTGTTGGAACGCCACGGTACGATGCGGCGGGTTTCCTATAGAGATCTTTGAGTCCCTCGATCTCTACAAGGCTCCCACTCCACGGTGAGGTGTATGCCTCTTATTGAATTACGGCGAATTGATCTTGGACTAGCGACTCTCTATCTTATCTTGGCCCGGATTCTGGTGATGCTTCGGTCTTATCACCGGTATACAATTGTCTTGGCGGTGCGGCTGTTTATTATCCCAATGCTTGCACTATGTCCCCAGATTGAAGCGGTCATTAGCGGCTTCTTATGGTGCGAAATTCAGGGAGCGGCTCGTCGTGCTAAAGATCAATTGGGAGTCGAGTGTGTGCTTTCAAAGGAGGGGCGGTTTTAGGCCTCGAGACGTGTTAAAGACTGAATGATTCAAATGTTATGAAGCATATCTGGAATCTGTTCTACAAGAAGAACTCCTTATGGGTGGCATGGGTGCGAAGGTTTTATCTGCGGCAGGGGAGTCTCACGGAGATGCAAAGGTCCTGCAGAGTTGTTCACAGGTTGGCGGAAAATCCGCTGACAGAGAGAGGATCAGGCCCCTCATAAAGCACAAGGTGGTGTGATTGCAGCGACCTTTTATGGCATGATTTACGGAACCGGTTGGTCCTCTCCTTCCTGACATGGTGGCGGATCTTGTATGACTCTGCGATTCATTTGTAATCTTTCGGGTGGCGCGGGAGGCCGTAGGGAGTGAAGGGTGCATATTGTCGGGGGACCTTATTGCTATCAGAGCGATTATTGCCAATTACCATATCATTGGGGATACTATCTCTTGGACCCCGGATCATACGGGGTTTTCCTTTATAGCTGCGCAGGGCCACTTTAGGCGAGGAGCCGTTTGTTAATTGGCCTTATTCGATGCGGTTTCCCCGAGCCATCGGAGGCATGCTTATTTATGCAGTTGGCGGAAATCTGAACATATTGGATTTTGAGGAGAAGCTTCTCAAGTGAGGTCTCCCCGATTACATATCTTGTGTATTTTGTCGTGCTAATGTTGAAGACGAGACATCTATTCTTCAGTTGCCATTTCACGGTGGTATTTGGTGAAAGTTATGGTTGTGTGGGGTCTAGAACTCACCAGGAATTGGGAGAAACGAAATTCTTATGGGTAATTGCCAACAAAGGAAAGTCCTTGGCTACTGACCACAAGGAAGGTGCGTGGGTTTGCTTATATACCACTTGTGGGGTCATCAGGAATAGAAGAATTCAAAGGAAACGACTCATACTCCAGTGTATTTTACGCCTCATTTGTGATGATGTTAGACTTCGTATTTCTGGTATTCAGAAGGTTGTTGATAGTCCTGCAAACAGATCAATGTGTGAGAGATGGTCCTTCCCTATTAATATTTTATCTCATGGTAGGTTGGTTGCTTGATTTGTGATTGTTGGGGCCTTGTTGCCTTGCCCGGGTTGTGTTTGCGTTGTTTCTTTTTGCCCGGATTGTGGGCTTGTTTTTTGTTGGTGGCTTTGTGTTGTTCGGGCTGTTGCCTGTTCCTATATTTATAGGGGAGGTGCTGTCCGTTTTTCTTTGCCTGTTCTGGCCTCGGGCCTCATTGCTTTGTATTCTTTGGCTGGGCGTTGCCCCTTTGGTAATAAATTCTTAATTATCCAAAAAAAAAAAAAATTTGCTTCTTGGAACATAAGGGGTTTGAATGATCCCATAAGCAAAAGAAATTGGATTAAGATTGTAGAGTCCCAAACTCTTGATTTTGTGTGTATTCTGGAAACTCGGGTGCGTGCTCTAACGGGGGCGGAAATTTTCTTTTTTTTTTGGATAAGTAAGCGTTTATTTCAGCGAACCTGACGAGAATACGGGACTGAGCGAGTACGAGAAAAGCGGATGGCCTCCCTACTTTGAGAGGCAGGCCGAAGGCACAACTTGACAACAACTTGAGGATAGCAAAAACAAGAAGAGCAAATAGGCACCCCACCCGCGTCAGGGGCGAGTCACGCGCTGAAGCCCGACCATGACGTTTAAGACACCCCGGGGCCCGACACGGTAAGGACCCGACCGGTAGCGAAACCATCAATCGACGAATGAAGCTGACCGGCTAAGGGCGAATTTTCCTGACTATACTTAGGGTTGGGGTGACATAATTATGATCATGCCTGCGGGTAAATTTGGTTGTGACTTCCGGATAAGGTGAGCATTGATGTTATCCATTCAATGGATCAGGCAATACTGTGTCACGTTACTGCTATCAAGGAAAATCTTTCATTTTGGTGCTCGGCCGTATATGCTTCGAATAACTACATGGATAGAAGAGTGTTGTGGTGTCACCTTCAATGGTGTGAACTCGTGGTGGGCCAAAATCCATGGTTCGTTATTGGTGACTTCAGCGCTTTGAAGATTTGTCGTGTAGGAAGTGCGGGGGTAACATGGCTCGAGTTCGGCCATGTGATGGATTTCCATGAGTGTCTGTTCAGCTTGGGTGCGATGTGTCTCTTTCATAAGACCCATATTTACGTGGATGAGCCAGAGCAGAGGGGGTAAATTTCATAGCTAGAAAGTTGGATCGATGTCTTGAAATGAATATTGCTTGGATATGTTTCCCGATACGTGCGAATCTGACACCCAGGGTTATTTGATCATTGCCCGCTAGTCACAAGCTTGAATATTAGACCGGTTCTTGAGCGCAGAAAAAACTTCCCCTTCAAATTTTTTAATTTTTGGGCTGACCACCCTGCTTTCCTTGAGATTGTGAAGGAAGCATGGGCTTGTGAAGTGATTGGAACCCCCATGTACAAATTAACCTAGAAAATGAAGAGAGTAAAGGCGTCCCAGTATGCTAAATTTCCACTATTCGTAAGTCATGGAACGAAGCCAGGAAGCCGTGGATAGCTCAGAACAGCGCAAAAATGCCGTAATAACAATACATCCGATCACTACGATGGATAATGAGAGGAAGTGTTTAAAGAGATACCATGATCTAGCCTATGCAGAGGAGGGATTCCTAAAACAAAAATCTAGAGTACAATGGCTCAAACTGAGATCGATCACGAGTTTTTTCCATGTCGCCAAAAGCTCTAATGCATCTGCTGCGATAAAAGTCATAACTTCCGGAAATGGTTGCACAATTGAAGACCCGGAGGCCATCAAAGAGGAAGTTGTTGACTTTTTCAAGAATGTACTATGCCTCGAGGTCCTTCTTTGTCCAAGACTACGTGGATAACGTTGGTGGGTTCGCATGACCACGCAAAGATCCGGACATATTAAAGGGTGAAATTACTCAAGAGGAGATCAAGAAGGCCATGTTTCATCGATGAAACAACGCCCGCCCCGATGGTTTCGTCCCTTTTTTCAAGGCGCGTGGTCTATAATCGGGAGTGATGTAATTGAGGCGCTGACTTTTCTTCAACCGTAGTCTTCTTTGGGAGATAAATTGCACAGTTATTGCTTTGGTGCCCAAGGTCCCTAATCCTGAGTATATGAGTGATTATAGGCCAATTTCCTGTTGTTTCACCGTATATAAGTGCATTTCGAAGAATATTGCTACGAGGATTAAACAATTCATCCCTGATATTATAAGCCCTTCACTGTCGCTTTGTGTGTTGGCCTGAGTATCATAGATAATATCCTTATTACTCCAAGAGCTTATGGTCAACTATCATCTAAACAAAGGCCTCTAGGTGTGCTCTAAAAGTTGACATTAAGAAGGGATATGACACAATTAGTTGGAGTTGTATTTTGGGGATTTTATACAGCATGGGAACACCTACATTTCTTTTTTTTTGGATAAGTAAGCATTTATTTCCAAAAGGCAAAGCCCCACAACCAAAGAATACACGGACCAAAGGCCCAAAAATAGTAAAAACTGATTTAACCTCCCTAAAAACTCAAGGAAAGGCAATGTTCTCAAAACAACCAACAACAACCAAGGAAAGCAAACCAAAACAAACAGACACTCCACCCACATCCCTGCAGAGTGACCAACCCCAAAGCCTAAATTTCACAACCCGCTAAGACACCCCGTGCCCAACGCTGGTAAAGGACTCCAACGAAGAACGAAACCATCAATCAACCAAAATGAAACACCATCACAACGAACAGAGGCCAATTCACCTCACACATGTACTCTGCTTCATCTGGATTATCCACCACCTTCTCGGAAACTTGAGATTCTCAAATTTTTACATCGCTAAATGAGATGAAAATAGCATCACCGGAAAATAAATATTTTCATAAATTTACTATTCATTGCTCCACATCGTGATAAATAGAAGACTCCTGCACAATCCTCTTGGTGATAGAACAAAAGGATTTCCCTTTGGTAGCAATTACCCATAAGAACTCATTCTCCCAATTCGTGGAGTTCTAGAATTCTAACATAATCTTAAAACTCTCAACCAGACACCACAGCTGAATCGGGCAACCAAAAACAAGTGGTTCCCTGCCTTCCATTACTAGTCCCAAGCAAAAACACACGCGATATAGCTCAATATGCCCCAATTCGAGAAGCCTTGTCTTCAGATAACACCCATCCCGAATGGCCAAATCAAACGATGAATGCATGTCTCTCGATAGCTTCAGAGGAAAACTGCATCGTATATACACACCACCTACGCTTTCTTTGGTCTAACATTGCCCAAGCCAGCTATTGAATTCCCCCCAAAGAAGCAATTGTCCACGAGATAAAATCCTCCCTTAGAGTCATCGCGCTATAGTTGGAACAATCCATTCTTGATAGCGATAAGATCTGCAGTAGCTTGGTACTACAGCCAATCCCACCTACCACCATCAATAACCTCACTACACGAGCATTATTATGGATAGCTTAATCATATATGATACTCGCCCATAACGTGGTAGGAAGAGGCTAACCTGGTTCCGTGGAGTCATGCCATAAAAAGTCCCCTTTACCATTGTGCACCTTGTGTTTGATGAAGTGGCCTCGAATTTATCTCACGCAAATCCCTACACCTACATTTCTGATGGAATGTATTAAGAAATGCATCACTACCCCTATCTTCTCTCGTAGATTCCAGAATGGGCAAGAAGAAGGGTTTTTCATAGCCAGTTTTCGGTTAGATGAGATGCAAGGTTGGGACCGTGATGGATGATCAGTTTAGGTAAGTCAAAATATGGGCTCGGGGGTAGTTTTCTTGGGGCCAAAATAGGCTATGGACGACCCTTGAGATTTTCTGCTAAGAAAGGTGAATTTTATGGTATATAAGTGGAAAAGGGTATTTGTGTGAAGGTTTTAAAGAGGTATGAACAAGATTTGGAAAGTTTTTGCTGAGGTTGAAATTTTGGTTATGGAAATTTTAGAGAAAATATGAGATGGTGAGGAGAGTAGAGTTTGCACAAGAGTAGTTAATGACCGGGCTACCGAAAGATCCACACAAGATAGATGATGGAGCCAAGGCGCCCCACAATCAACTATGGACGGGTTGATCGATAAGCTTCCGGACAAAGACTTCGCCACCAAGGAATCCAATTCTAGGTATGAGAAGCCACTCTAACTCGGCCCCCAAGGGAATCCACCCAAGAGATAAGAGAACAAGAGAGAACTCTAAAAGAGAAATCAAAATATTTATTAAACTCAACCGATTTTAAAAGACTACATTGGGTGGGGGGTATATACCATACTTCTAAATCAAAAAAGCAACTTCTACTTTAACTAGAAAGAAACTTTCTAAATTACAAAAAAAAAACAACTTCTACTTTAACTAGAAAGAAACTTCTAAATTACAAAAAACAACTTACTTTATCTAGGAAAAGAAACTTTCTAAATTACAAAAAGTTAACTTCTAAAAGAAAATCCTCAAACAACAAAGCAATCTTCCGAAATAAATAAAGCAATTTCTAAAATAAAGAAAGCAACGTCTAAAATAAATAAAGCAAACTTTCTAAAATAAAGAAAGCAATTTGCCTAAAAGGGATAAACAAAAATCTCGGGAGCAAATCTCATAGCAAATCTTTCTAAATCACGGCGCCCACATCGTGTGGGTTTGTCCAAGTCTCGACCACGTTTTTTGCCTTCCAAGGCCCAAACGAGGTCCAAAAGGAGTTTTCACACGTATTCAACGCGTCTCGACCTCCCCAATCCAATTCTTCAATAATTAGGTCGAATTCCCAATGCTCGTGTGTTTATGGATGCTCTCGCATCAAAACCCCCATAGTTGAAAAAAAAGACTTGTCCTCAAGTCTTCACTATGATAAGGCCTCAAATCCTTAACCTTGAATGTAGGCAAGATATTGCAAATACCTGACAATTTAACTTGTAAGCATTCTTTATGATCTTCTTAATAATCTTGGAAGGACCATCTATTCTCAGGCACAACTCGGGAACACCTCTCTTTTCATCATGTGTAACCGAACTATCCTCCTCGATCAAATAATACCACGATAACCTTCATATGCTTGTCTTTCATATTGTTCCACTCTTTTCGCTCTTTGTTGAATCTTTGCTTCCTCATGAATAAAAATGTTGTTGGAAAGCTTGGCAATCAAAACACATACTCCAAGATCCAACTTTTTTCATGCACCAACATAAAGGAACCACATAGGAACTTTCACTCTTCTTGAACAAGCCCTTTGGTCAAGAAAATTATCAACTCAGGTTTTAAACCTTCATGCTCCTTAGGGCTCTTCATAGAGGCTAGCTTATTAGAAACCAAACCCGTATGAGGCTCCTATTTGATGTTAATGACTAATTACAGGTAGAAAACCGTGTGGTATTTCTTTAGGCACATTTCAACAAATTTATATTTGATTTTGCTTCTTGTGGAGAATTCCTTTCACTTTCTGCTTCTTCCAACAACCAAAGTCGCCACATCCGAAACATCTTTGATTTCTAAATCAAAATTCTGACTAGCAGTGAATCCTTCTCCCTCATCTTCGATATGGTTAGATTCGACTACTTCTTCAACATCCAACTTAGATTTTGATAGCGGATTTATTCTCATCGCCTTCGACATGGTTAGATTCGATCACTTGTTCAACATCTTCTTCCTTGGCTTCACTCCTCAATTAAGGCACCGCTGTTAGGACATCTCGTAATCAATATGCCCCAACCCTTGGCACTTAAAACACGTCTTGACTTAGAAGCCAATTCCTGTAGTGCTTCACTCTCTTTACTTGAGTGTGGGTAGTTTTCCTACCACTAGGATTCCAAGAATTAGAACCCTCAACAAACCCTTCATTAGCCACACTCGTAGTTGTAGTAGAGTTTCCATACTTTTTTTTAGTCCCAACTTTCAAAGCAAGTTTCATCACATCCTAAAGACTATTATGAGTGGTCCAATTCTTCGGTTTGAAAACATAGAAGAAAGGGAAAATGCTCTTCTAGGGCCGCCTGCCGATGGAGGTTCCTACGGACCACTCAGTGGATGATCTGCAGAGGCCGTATGGGTCGGCGTGTGGTGTTGACCACAAGTGGTCGGGCACTCTTTGAACCGGCTTCCCATCCCCAAAATGGGTTGGTAGATGAAGGGGATTCCTTCCCATCTAGAGTCGACGATACCGTGTTCCAGTGCGGTTCGAATTCGACTCGACACGCTGCCGTCACGGATAATCTACCATTATCGACGCCGCGATGCGCACGATAAACCGGATGCCGCCGTTGAGAATGTCAAGGATGAAGTACGACCCAAAAAGGGTCCGTTTCGTGCCGGAAAAGCTTGGAGAGCCGTTACCAAAAGCGCAAATGTTGAACTCTCCATGGAAGGCACGGATGATACCGTGATCTCGCTCATCGATCCCTCAGATCCTCGGGTCTCGGCCCCGACGAAGCTCCAAACCTGGACCGCTCGCGGCTCGGGCGGCCGTCCGATCTTCTTTCTACCTCTAGGATCTAGGGTGAGAACTTCCCGCCGCTCCGATCCGTAAGGAACAAAGGGCTGACCGGCTCGATCCGCCGGGCCGTCCCCTTGCCGCTCGGGAGAAAACACGCCTACGGATTCGAAATCACAAGCATGTCACTGGGGATTGTGATGCCACGACTTCTTCTTCCCCCAAATTGAAGTCTTTGTTCGTGGAGGCCTAGTGTGTGCGTCCGTCAAGTACCACCCTCTATCAGGATGGTAAGATGATTGTCCAATTCCTCCTACTCGAGGCGGTGTTAGAAGGTGTGGAGTTATGGGAGGGCAGCCTTGTTGGTCAGTTCTTTGACAAAGGCCTTCCCCTACATGTGGTGAGGTCCATTGTGAATAGGCTATGGGGCAAGCATGAGATACCTGAGATATCTACCACTGATGGGATGTATATTTTCAGATTCAGGGACCGGGTGGCTCGAGATTGGGTACTGGAAAATGGTCCTTGGTATTTTGCTGGTAGACCGATTATTCTTCGGATTTGGAAGCAAGGCATGGAAATGCTCAACGCTCAGCTCACTTCCATTCCTATTCAATAAGTTTTAACATCCCTTTAGAATACCGATGCCTACGAGCCTCGGGCATAATAGTGTCGCCGTCTTCCCTTCACCTCGACCTAATCGAGAACCATATACAAGGCTGCCATTCACAGATATGCATTGAGGTGGACGGGAACTGTGAATTCCCTAGATCTGTTCTATTGGACCTGGGAAATGGTAAGTTCTCAACTATTAGAATTGAATACCCATGGATTCCTCCAAATTGTTCCCATTGTAAGACCTTTGGCCATAGTCGCTTGGAATGCCATGTCGTGAAGGAAAAGGGTTCAGTGCAGAGTGGTATTGGGACTGCTACTGGCTATGTGAATGGTGCGGGATCTCCAGTTAGGGGTCTTGACAGCTTTGGTAATCCCAATGGGGTCCCCATTACTAACCCTGATAAGGTTGGAAACGAAGGTATGAGGAAAGGCAAAGGAGCTACTAGCCATATGGCCGATCGGCACACTCTCGAAAGTGTCTTGCTACTCAGGAGATACCCGTCGCTTGATATTGCCGTTGATCGAGATACACTAGCTACGGTCGCCTACCATACCGATCGTCCCAAGCTCCACCCGACAAAGGATGTTGTCGACCCTCTCGAGTTAAACCACTGAGTCCCCCTGTGCCGCCCTACTCCAACATCAGAGATCCTTTCTGACTCGCCTCCTATTTGTGAAACGCTTAAAATATCAAGAGAATTGATGATTGACTACTGGGTTTTGCCACTCTCCAAGAAAGCTCAAGAAGTCGAAGAAACAAAGAACATCACGCCAACCGCGGCTCCTAGCGCTATATATGATTAGCACCCTACATTATGGAAATCGACATTAATGGGGCTTCCGATGGGTGGGTGTTCATATGTCCTTGGTGTTTCTTGGTCGCCATGTTTGTGGGTTTGTTTCCTCGCTTTGAGAGTTATCCGGTTCCCGCATCTTAGCGCTAGCTCGGATTATGTTTTGGGTACTCTTGCCCTGATGTACTTTCAGGTATCTCCGCCCGTTTCAGGGGATTGGTCAAGGTGTGGTTTGCTGGTTCTGCCCGTATGTGGATCCTCGTGTCAACATGCCCTTTCCTAGATTTTAGGGGAGGTGCTATCCGTTTGTCTTCTTTCGGGTAGCCTTTTGGCTCGTTGTATTGTTTTTTTTTTTGTTTGTTGGGGCTTTGCCCTTTTTGGAAATAAATTCTTAATTATCCAAAAAAAAAAAGATCTCAAACCAGCAATGTAGTGGTGGGCTATGCATATTTCCTCGGCCTCTTGCAAGTCTCCTTTGATAATCAAGTTTACAAACTTAGCCGAATACTCCTCCACACTCAAATCTCTTAAAGTTCCGAATTTTGAGGTAGATGTCTTGGCAAGTTAAAGGAAGGCACTTCCTTTTAGTTCTTCTTCATCTTTCCCCAAGTTTGAATCTTTCTTTTTAATACCCTTCACGTTGTCTCTTCATGTTTTTCCACCAAATAGAAGTACTTGCACATCTCTTTGTAGCCACCAACTCACTTTTCACGCTCTCAGTGTAGGGAATCATAAATACTCAAAGACATGCTCCACCACATAAGCCAATCCAAAAATCTTCATCAAAGATCCATCCTTCCATCGAATTCCTCGAATGTTAAATTTAATGGTAACTCAAAGCCTTCATCATAGTTACCATGCCACTTCTATAGCAATCTTCATTCGTAGTAGCAATCATAATTCTCCCATGATAATCATAGTCTCGCACATTACATACCTTTAGCTTTTCTCAGGCCCCCAAGAAACGCTCAAGTTGACTATTAGGCCGTAAAAAAAGCTCTTCATAAAAATCATATTTTTCCTCCTTGGCTAGTGAACGACTCAAACCGTATCTAGAGATCTTGTTCAGCATCAAGCACAATCGCTTAGTTTATAATCAGCCATCAATCCATGAGCTCGATACCACTTTGATGCAAGGTCGGGACCGTGATGGATGACTAGAAGCTGTAGTGTCAAAATATGGGCTCTGGGTAGTTTCTCTAGCCAAAATAGGTTATGGACGGAATTTTGAGATTTTCTAAGTTAAGAAAGGTGAATTTATGGTATATAAGGAAAAGGGCATAGGAAGGTTTTAGTGATATGGAACAAGATTTGGAAAGTTTTGGGTTGAGGTTGAAAATTTGGTTATGGAAAGTTTAGAGAAAATATGAGATGGTGAGGAGAGTAGAGTTTGCACAAGAGTTGTTACTGACAAGATCCACACAAGATAGATGATGGAGTGAAGGCGCCACAATCAACTATGGATGGGTTGATTGATAAGCCGGATAAAGACTTCGCCACCAAGGAATCCACCTAGGTATGAGAAGCCACAAACTCGCCCCCAAGGGAATCCACCCAAGAGATAAGAGAACAAAGAGAGTAACTTGAAAAAGAGAAATCAAAATATTATTAAACTTGAACTTATTATAAAAAGACTACTTAGGGGGGTATATAGCCCCATACTTTCTAAATCAAAAAAGCAACTTTACTTTAACTAGGAAAAGAAACTTTCTAAATTACAAAAAACAACTTCTACTTTAACTAGGAAAAGAAACTTTCTAAATTACAAAAAACAACTTCTACTTTAACTAAGAAAAGAAACTTTCTAAATTACAAAAAGCAACTTCTAAAAGAAAACTTTCTAAAATAAATAAAGCAAATCTTCCTAAAATAAATAAAGCAAATTTTCTAAAATAAAGAAAGCAAATCTGCCTAAAATAAATAAAGCAAACTTTCTAAAATAAAGAAAGCAAATCTGCCTAAAAGGGATAAAACAAAATCTTGGAGCAAATCTCATAGCAAATCTTTCTAAAATCAATATGGCGCTCCACATCGGGTTTGTCCAAGTCTCGACCACGTTTTTGCCTTTCCAAGGCCCAAATGAGGGGTCCAAAAAGGAGTTTTCACATGTATTCAATGCGTCTTGACCTCCCCAATCCAATTCTTCAATAATTAGGGCTGATTTCCCAATGTTTGGTGTGTTTATGGATGCTCCTGCATCATTAGACAAGGGGATCCTTTATCTCCACTTTTATTTATCATTGCTATGGAGGCCCTTTCTAGTCCCTTTATCGTTGGCCATAAATAAAGAGTTCTGGGCCCATCCTAACGCGAGAAATCAGCTTAACCCATTTAAGCTTCGCGGATGATATTTTCCTATTTTCTGGAGGGACGAAGTCCAGTGTTCGAGTTATGATGGATGAGTTGAAAAAGTTTGAGGAATTTTCTGGGCTGCAAGTAAACAAGCAGAAGAGCGCCATTTTCATTGCCGGGGTAAACGACGACATCAAGTTTGATTTATTGAACACCACAGGATTCGGTTTGGGGAGGTTTCCTATGAAATATCTTGGAGTCCCTCTGATCTTAACTAGACTTTCCTAATGTGATTGTCGTACCGCTTCTGATAAAATTCCGCGTAATCCATCTAGACTAAGGTATGCCATCATATGCGGAAGGTTGCAAATTCGATTGTTCGCTTGTATAGTATCCAGTCAGATATTGGTGCAAATTTTTGTTTATTGCATCAAATACACAATTTCTAAGATTGAACAAGCTTTCAACAGCTTTCTCTTTGGTCTCGAAAGTGGGAATTCTCATCGAGCCAAGATCGCTTGGGGAGTCTGGCTTGGTTTCCTTCCAAGAAAGAGGGGTGGTTCAGTTCATGTACAGATCAAGATTCAATGAGTAAATGTTGGTGAAACACATTTGGAATCTATTTTATAGGAAGAACTCATTATGGGTCGTGATGGGTGAGGACGATATGAGACGCCGGAGCCTCAGGGCGTATAAAATCCCTTCGATTCCGCTTCGTGAGTCGCGAAATCAAGCCTACCGAGAGATAGGATCAGGCCCTTCATCAAGCACAAGGTGCACAATGGCACGGGACTTTTTATGGCATGATTCTCGAACCAGTTGGTCCCTCCTTCCCATTATGGAGATCGACCATATATGATTCAAATATTCATAATAACGCTCGTGTAGCTAAGGTTATTGATGAGGGTAGATAGAATTGGCCAATTGCGAACTCTGCAAACCTTATTGCTATCAAGAATAGTTGTGCCAACTATCGCCTTGATGACACTACAGAGGATATTATCTCGTGGACACTTGCTCCCTCTGGGGAATTCACTGTTTACTCAAATAGAACAATTTACTCAAAGCAGCTTCTGCGGGTCAACTCCGCACTATATGATATGGTATCCCCAAGCAATCAGGAGACATGCATTTATTGTTTGGATGGCCATCCAGGATAGATTGGTTATGCAAGGCCAAGCTTCTCAAAGTATGATCAACTCTATGTCTCGTGTTTTTTGCTTCCAAGCACATCGAAAAACAGAATCACTGTTTTTTCGCTGCCAATTCATCACGTATTCGTTGAGAATTTTGCTATGTGGGAATTCCGTAATATTAATCTGAATTGGGAGAACGAGTTCTTATGGGTAATTGCTACTAAAGGGAAATCCTTTGTTCTATCACCAAGAAGAGGATTGCGTGGGCGCTACTTATTTATCATCACTTGTGGACACAACGGAATAGTAGACCCAGGAGAACATCTATTCTCCAACTGATGCTATTTTTCATATCATTTAAATGATGTTAGGCCGAGAATCTCAAGTTTCCGTATGCGGTGGATAATCCAAGGAATGAGAGCTATGTGTGAGAGATGGTCCTTCCTCTTAATATTCTCGTAGTGGTGTTTCATTTGTTGATTGATGGTTTCGTTGTCGGTCAGTCCTAGTCTATGTCAATGTGGTCGCTTTGCCGTCAGGCCGGGCTGGGGTGTGGTGTCTCCGCCTCGATGTGGGTGGGTGCTGAGATTTTCTTTGTTTTGTTGTCCTTGATTGTTAAGTTGGTTGTTCTGGCCAAGTTGCCTCCTTGACCTTTGTGGGAGGTCTCATTCCATTTTCATTCAGCCTCAGTTCGTGGTATTCTTTCAGTATGGGTTTCTGCCTTTAAACAAACTCTTAATTACCCAAAAAGTTGAATCTTAATATTGGCGCGACATGGGTGGAATTCTCACAAGCCGCATAACTTCACATTCAAGCATAAAGCGGGGGCAGGTTCATAACGTTGTTGCAGATGCCGAGTAGAGATACGCCTGCTGACTTTACGCAAGTCCAAGTAGCTGGATTCATGTGTCGAAAGAATCCATAATGAGGAGTGAGCTGATGATTTTGGTGAAATCGAAGGTATGCGATGCCTTTCAAGGGTTTTGTAAGGATGGACGGTTTTCTTTAGCGGAAACACTCTATGCATCCCGCCTTGTTCTTGAGATTGAGTATTCCGGATGAGTCGTATGGTGGGAACATTAGGAGGACACTTCGTGAAGCAAAACTCAGCCTATCAAGGCAAACTTTTCTACTAAGCTGTAGAAAGACATTGCTGATTTGTCAAGAAGTGTGTTGTGTGCGCCGATGGCAAAACTCATGGTAATGCGGGACTATATACACCATTAAGCAATTCGAATATGCGCGGAGGAGGTGTGTTTCGATTTGCTCGGGCTCATCAGAACACAAAGAAACAAAGATCTGATTCGTGGTCGCTGACAAAGTTATCAAAGACATGGCTCACTTGTACTCAGGCGCAACAAGTCTAATGATACTCGTGATGTTGCCGACTGCACTTCCAAAGAGATTGCGCGTCACATGGTATTCCCAAGACTATGGCTCTAAATCCAGACTCTAAGTTTCTTACCACTGAAAACTCCGAGGAAACTCAGGACTCTTTAATTGCTCAGCACCTCTTATCACCCCGACTGATGGTCAAACCGGCTGGCTGTAGCCAGGCTTCGGGATATTTCTAAGGAGCCACGTGGGAAAAACGTGGAAACAATGGATTTGATTCTACCCAAATCGAGTTTGCCTACACAAATCCATGCATGTAATCTGCTCTAAAAGCCCATTCGAGGTAGTCTATGGACTACAACCGATCGACCTGATGGAAACAAAAAACTTCACTATTCACAATCTAGTGGAGATGCTTGCTAGAGCCAAAGAGATCAAGAAGTCGCATGAAGAAGTTCGCTTGAAGATCGGTAGCACCGCCAACAGGGAATACAAATGTATTAATCGCCAAGATAGTTTAGTCGCCAGGGTCGCTTAACTGGTTTAGTACACCTTCTAAGGATAGGTTTCCCACCAGAATGTTTGGAAAGCCTGCCAAAGTGGCAGACGGCCCTTTCAAGATTATGTGAGAAAATCGAGAATGCCTCTGCAAGTCAGCAGCTACTGCATCTATCATGAAATTCCTCCATGTTCAATGTCGTATGACTCGAGGGCTTATCACGCTGAAGACTCGAGGGCAAAGTCTTTTCCCAACTATGGGGGATTGATGCAGAGTCATAAACACACCAAACATTGGGAATTCAGCCTATTATCAAGAACTGGATCTATAGGAGGTCAAGAGACATATCAATACACGTGAAACACATTTGGAATCTATTCTACAGGAAAGACTCCATTTGGGTTGCTTGGGTTCGTGAGGTTTTGTTGAGGCATACCAGTATCTGGATCGCCAGGATTCCCTCGCGATGTTCTTGGAGTCAGCTAAGATTCTTCACGAGGGATGTAGTGCGAGACCCTTTATCAAGCATCAAGTGTAACGTGCTCTGACCTTCATGGTACTCACTTTGAACCCCTTGGCCCGATCCTTCCTCTCGGGGAAAGGATTCTCTATGATTCCGCCATTCATAAAAATGCTGTAGCTGTTTCAAGCCTAGATGGTACCATGTAATCATTCCACATCAGACACCCGATCTTATCACTAAAAGATACCGTGTCATACCTTCTCGATACCAATAGAGAGGATGCTATTTTGACAATACTTGAATCTGTTTTTATGGTATCATATAGTTCGTATGGAACTCCATTAGACGCATGGAACTCCACGCAGACCCGTAAGCCAGCAAATCGTACACCCATGGTTCCCTCGGGCCATTCTATTGCAAGGCACTCCTTCTTACTGCTTGTCATGCAGCATGTATTCTCTGGGTCTCAAGACAAACCGCCGATGTGGGGCACCACAACCCTAAGTGGTTTGTGCTTATCACAAAAAGTGGGGCCAGTTGAAAAATAGGAACTTATTTGAATGCCAAAAGTCCAAAGGTCTGGGATAGTGCTCGGCCACCCGGTGGTGAATACAAAGGGGCACCAAGGGGAGGTGGGAGAAACCAGCTCCTGGGTGATCAGCTGTAAGGGCTTCACCCCATGCCCCATCACTAAAAGTGATTGTCGTGGAGCCGCACAAGGCCACTCCTCCGTGGAGCACAAATGCACGCAGAGTTCTACTTAAACCAATTTATTCCCTATGATCTCATTTTCTATCTCATTTGTAATGATGTCGCCTCGTGATCACAAGCCTGCAGTGCGTAGCCCCGCGCAAACTCGCACAGAGTTTTCCTGGTGGCGAGAGATGGAGCTTTCTACATTATCTCGTGGCCCACCATGTACAGATCGAACTTTGTGAGTCAAGGCTCCTTCCCTTGTAGCTTTGCTTTAGTTTGTTGTCGCTCGGTCCCGGATAGGGATGCTATTTTTGTTTATGTCGAGCTTCAAAGCCGTGGTCTTGCTGTGTTATTGTGTTTGCTTCTATGGTTGTCGCTTTCAGCTCCTGTGGTCAGGGCCTGTGTTTCTCGATTGAGATGTTGTTTATCGTGGTTCTTGTTATGGTCAGCCCTTCCCCGTTTAGGAGGTGCTGTCCGTTGCTTCTTTCTCTGTGCCTGCTCCTTGCATCGTTGTTGTTGAGAGCTTTTCTCAAAAGCTTAGGTTAATTCTACCATCCAAAAAAAAAAAAGACCATGTTTATACATACTAGTGAACTTTTTCCACCAAAAACCAGTTTTTTTTTTTTTTTGGATAATTAAGAATTTATTACCAAAGGGGCAACGCCCACCAAAGAATACAATGAACTGAGGTCTGGTGGCCACAACCAGTGGGCTGTGGGGATGATATCCTCCGTTTCATTCCTGGCTACGGCTCGCTCTAAGAGCGATCTTGGGAAGAACATAGCTACGAAGCCGTCCTTCCCCCGCCGCACTTTAAGGTCGCCGACGCCTATCGCCAAGGTTAACGTCGCCAAAGCACCAGCTCGCTTACATCTACACATGGTTTCAGTCGATGAAGACTAAGGTCGACTCTTCCCATACCATGGTGATCTAAAGGTGAAACAGCCAGTCGAGCTTGTTCAAAGCATATCTAAGGAGGTTATCTACAGCTCTTCCAAAGATCGACGCGGCAGACGCAAATGGTAACTCTCCTCTGCACGCTTTACAAATTTTATCTCCTACGAGATCATCCCGTTTCCGCTCGAGCGGTCGACGACGGCATGCCTCACGGCCGAGGGTTGCAGCTCAGATCCGGGACTCCGCCATGAAGTCGACCGCTTGCTTTGCTCGCGTGTCCCAGTTTTCCATCCGTCGGCAGCAGCCATTCCGCCATAAAGCGACGCCGCGGTACTAAGGTTCTTCGGAAGCGATTGCTCTGGGCTTTTGGTATCACGACATTACGGGTATCCTGGTTCTGGCTCCATGTCCGGGATCCGACGCAGAGGTCCAATCGCCAAGCTCCGTGAAGTGATCTTGTTCAATGATGCAGAGCTTCTATGTAAACGCCACCCCGAACATTGGGGAATTCCACTCTCCACTATTGAAGAATTGGGACTGGGGGAGGTCAAGGACTCCATTGAATACATGCGGAAAACCTTGACTCACTGGGGCCTAGCTAAAAAAACGTGGTCGTATTTGGGACAAACTCGAATGTGGAGAGCGCTATATTTTTATTTTTGTTTTTGCTTATATTTTATTTAGAAAGTTTGCTTACTCGTCCTCGCTGCTCAGCCCTGGCCGTGCGAGGTTTTTGAGCGTTATTTTATTTTTTTCGCTCGGTTAGGCTTTGTTTTAGTCAAGCATACTTTCTTGTGTTTGAGGGTTGTTCTGACTGGATGCCCCTCTTCCTCTGCATTTCTTCCTTAGGGAGGTGTCAGTCTGCTTTTTTTTTCTTTGGCTTGTGGGCCTCGGTTCCCTCGTAATTTCTTGGTCGGTCAGGCTTCTGTCTCCTTTTGGTAATAAATTTAACATCCAAAAAAAAGTTTATTTTATTTATTTTGTTTTCGTTTTGGTTTATTTAGAAGATTTGCTTTATTTATTTTAGAAAGCTGGCCTTTAGAGTTGCTTTTTTTTTTTTTTTTCGATACCAAAGAATTTATTACCAAAGGCGGCAACGCCAACCAAAAAGAAAAACACGGAACTGAGGCCCGAGGCCAGCCAAACCAGTGCAAAGCAAAACCCATGACTCCTCTATAAATATAGGAATAGGCACCGAAGAAGACACAAAGCCACCAGTTAAAGACACAAGCCCACATCCGCAAAAGAAATGCAAACACAAAGATCCCACCCACAACCCGGCAAGGCAAGCAAAAAGTGCCCCAACAATCACAAGATCTCCCAAGCATAACCTGCATCAGAGATAAAATATTAATAGTACACCATCTCTCACACATTGATCTCGTTTATGTGACTATCAACAACCTTCGAGACCAAAATTTAAGTCTAACATCATCACAAATGAGGCAGGAAAGATGTGATCACCGGAGCATAGTTGTTCTCATGAATTCTACTATTCGATGACCCCATAAACGTAGATAGTGCAGCAACCTCTACTCGCAATCTTCCTTGTAATAGAGTCGAAGGACTCTTCCCCCGCTTTTGGCAATACCCACAAGAAATTCCGTTCTCCCAATTCCTGAGTTCTGCAGACCGCCACACAACCATAGAATTCTCCGCCAAATACTAGCCGTGAAATGGCAAATCAAGAATGGGTATGGTTCTCGCCAACATTAGCACCACAAAAAACACAAAGATAGAGCTAGTGAGACCCCACTGAGAAGCTTATCCCGGGTAACCAACTGCTCTCAGACGGCCACAGACAATGAAAGCATGCCTCCCAGCTTTGTCAGAAACCAAAAACTTAATATGCCAAATTTCAACAAATCGGCATCTGGGTCTGTGAGCACGATATGGTAATTGGCACAATTGTTCTTGATAGCAATAAGGTCACCTGAATTAGCGATAGGCCAATTCCACCCCCCTTCATCAATAACTACAGCTACTCGAGCGTTACAATGAATTGCAGAGTCATACAAGATCCGCTCACCATAATAGGGAAGGAGAGGACCAACCGGGTTCCAGAAATCATGCCATAAAAAGTGCCCACTGCCACCGTCACCCACCCTGTGCTTTATGAGGTCTGATCCTCTCCTCGGCCGGGAGGATTTTCCGCCAACCCAGAACAACTCAGAGGGACCTTTGCATTCCAGAGGCTCCCCTGGCGCAGATAAAACCTCCGCACCCACGCCACCCACAAGGAGTCCTTCCTTGTAGAATGCATTCTAGACATGTTTGTAACATTTGAATCTATTCAGTTCCTAACACGCCCGAGGCCTAAACCGCCCCTCCTCCTTTTGGAAGACAATACGTATTCCCATTTCATCTAGCACGGTACTTTAGCGCTCCTAATTTCCGCATCATAAGAAGCATCGAATGACTGTCAATCTTGGGGATAATAAACAAAAAAAGCTGCACCAGAACAATTAGACATCGTATAAGGTCAAGCACCAGTCAGACCGTTTAAGATAGGCGATGTAGAATTGCTTGTCCAACATCAATTCCACAGTAAATTTTCTTTGAATAAGAGACATACAATCACCGTGGAGTGGAGCCTTGTAGAACCGTGCAGTGGACTCCCAAATATCTCATAGGAAACATGCCCAGACTGAACCCTGTGGCGTTCAACAACTCATTCCTAAATTTCATCGAAATCCTACAAAGAAAAATGGCACTTTTCGCTTGTTCACACGGCTCCAGAAGCACGCAAATCGCTTAATTCGGCCCATGAAGACTCGAACACTGAATCGCGCCCCACCGTAAAAACAAAAACATATCATCTCGCAAAGCATAAGTGAGTTAGTTAATTTCTTACATCCGTGAAACTGAAACATTAATTGGTTTACCGGGCGCCACAAATAAGGATCTCGAAAAGGCCTCCATTGCTAGATGAATAAAAGATGATAATGGGTCCCCTTGCCTTAACCCGCAGCGAAACCTCGCTAGTTACCATTTATCGAAATAGAGAAGAAGGATGGGGTAGTGATGCAAGCCATAATACATTTCAATAGGTGAGTGTGGGTTCCTATACAGAGAGGATACTCAAAATACAACCCCAACTAATCGTGTCGATGCCTTCATGATGTCAACCTTTAGCGCACACCGGGAGGCAGAACCGGGCCATCACGATGGTAGTTTAACATAAGGTCTCTGGGTGATAAGGACATTGCCTAATGCTCTAACCTTTGTACAAAAGTCGATCAGACGGGTCGAGCAATGTCTGAGACTGCTTAATTCTCGCAGTTAGTCGATCTTCGAGATGCACTTATAGATGGTGTTGCAACAAGAAATAGGCCTATAATCGTGCATAGAACTGTGGATTGGGAACCTCAGCACTAAAGCTATAATTGTACATGCATTCGTAACAAAGATTGATAGAGCCTAAGGGTATCTTGATCCTTATTGTAGAATAATCGCATTACCCCTCGGCCCAGAGCACAGATTTAGGAATTCACAAGCAACCCCAACCTCTATACAAATTCTAGCAAAGAAAGCTTTGCTTGGTTTTCAGTGAGATCACAGAAGTGATTCCAATACAGTCATAATGTGCCCAAGACACGAGCCATTCAAAGATTCCGTAGGGAATGTTATTTAATCCGACCCACAAATTGGTATAGATGATAATCGACGTTGAGCATGTCCATTCCAGGCTTCCATGCACGTAATATGAACGATCTCCCTGCTATGCCATGGTCCAAGATATCCATGCGAACCTGGCCCGCTGGCCCCGGTCCCCGGGACCAAGAAGAATAAACCATTCTCGCTGTTGATATTCCGCATCTCCCTCTCGCCCCAAAGTCTAATCCGTAGATCGCACCACTGGAACGGAGTCACTTGTCCGTGAATTGCCCTACTAAATACCTCCCTTCCATGTCTGATGCTCCTCATTCACTCAGCTTCTAACGGAGGCTTGGCAAATGTTTACCTTCAAAGATAATGCGGCTCATAGAACTGAATCTGACCCCCGTTTTCACAAGCCGTAGAGATCAAGCTTTTCCAAGACTTGATCGGAGGATCATCAACCATTCCATATCAATGGCACTTAAAATCGTTACAAAGGAACATACCCATTTTCCGCCACGCCCTCGACCCCCGTAAATCTCCTTCCTCGAGATAGCTCGCCCCGCCACGGGAGAAGGTGCCGACTACCAAGACCATGGCATTTCAAAGGCTCCAAAGGTCGGATTGAGCCTCGTTTCTGGCAGAGCTCTTCAGAACCGAGCTCGTCGGCAGAGCTAAGCTGGCTTCCGGGACAAGAGGCGAAGGTTTGGCTTCTGCAACCCACATTCCCAAACACCCCGGAGTCCAACACTACCCTGACTACCACCACCAAATATTCATAGCGAAAGCCTCAAAGACAAACAAACTCAAAGAATCCCTTCTCATACCCATGTCTAGCCGAACCCATCCCCTGAAGATCGACTTTCTCTCGCTCGCAGTACTTGCTGGAGGATGCCGGAGGCCCTCCATGACTAATGGCAGCCTTCAAATGAGCTACGTGCTGATCGAACTAGGTTTGAGTCGGAGCAGAATCCCACGTATCTCAAGATAAAATTCCTGATTCTAAGAACCGACCAAATGGATTCGCTAAGTGTCACGCCATAGGATCCGCCCTTCACAGATCGTTTGGTGGTAGTAATTCCGATGAACTCACACACCTACTTCCGAGTCCGCTACTTTGCACATTCGGGGAGACCTCACTAACCGAGTGTTTCTGTGTAATCCTTTTTTTTTTAGAAATCTAAAAGTGCGACCTCCTTTTGGGAAGGCCGACCACTTGTGGTCAACCCTCCATTAACACCCGACCCCACCACAGATTTTGTCATTACTGTGAGATCAATGCGAAGATGACAACCCGAGCTTCTATAGAGAGGACCTCCATTTCAGAGCTTCACCAACCCTCCACAGTTGCTTTTTGTAATTTAGAAAGTTTCTTTTCCTAGTTAAAGTAGAAGTTGCTTTTTTAATTTAGAAAGTATGGGGCTATATATACCCCCCTAATGTAGTCTTTTTTGACAATCGCTTCAAGTTTAATATTTTCGCATTTCTTTAAGAGTTCTCTGCCTTCTATCTCTCGCGGATTCCTCGGGGACGAAGCCCGTGGCTCGCATACCCAGGTGGATTCCTCGCATGGTGCCTTGTCCCCGCTTTATCAATCAACCCGTCCATAGTTGATTGTGGCGCCTTCGCCTCATCATCTACATCTGTGTGGATCGCTTCATTAAACCGATGGCAACCACTCTTGTGCAAACTCTACTTTCCACCATCTCATCTTTCTCTTAACTTTCCATAACCAAATTTTCAACCTCAACCCAAAACTTTCTAAATCTTGTTCCATACTACTACAAAACCTTCCTAAATTTTTCCCCTTATATAACATAAATTCACCTTTCTTAACTTAGAAAATCTCCAAAATTGGCCCATAACCTATTTCGCCCGAGAAAATCCGCTCCCAAACTCCATATTTTGACTTACCTAAACTTCTCCGATCATCCATCACGGTCCCAACCTTGCATCATGGTATCGAGCTCAAGGATTGATGGCTGATCATAAGCCAAAGAGTATTCTTGGCCCTCGAGACAAGAGTCCTAATCATGGTTCAAGTAGCGCCTCAATCCCCATTGCAAAAACGCATTAGTCGACCTTGAATCAGAGTTGAACGCCTACAAAAGCGCATGGCTATCAATGATGATCCTATTGGCGACAAAGACCTTCATGGAAGGTGAAGGTGATGAAAGTTTTGATCGAGGAAATTCTAGTCGCCTAGCTGTTCGGGATTACTTCGAGGCGCAAGAAGCCTAAAGACAAGCATTTAAGAGAATACATTTCTATGGAGGAAGGTATGAAGATTCAAACTCCGACGATGTGATTACTATGAGAAACGTATAATGATGAAAGTTCCGCATTCAATCCAAAGTTTGATATTCCTAATTTGAAGGAAGAATGCATGTCGATGACTTTCGGATTAGCTTAATACCGCCAAACGGTCTTTGAATATTATGATCCCGAGAAGCAAAAGGTGAAGTTGGTGGCTATCAAGATGCGTTAAGAATGCTTTTTTAGCGGAAAATTTAAAGAGGCAATGTACGAGAGATGATAAGAAGAAGATTGAAACTTGGGAAAAGATTTAAGAATAACTAAAGTGAAGTATCTTCCTTTCACTATCGCAAGATATCTTCCTCAAAATTCGTAGACTTGGCAAGAGAATCTCGATTGTGGGAGGAGTATACTACCGAGTTTGAAAATTTGAACATCAAATGACTTGCAAGAGGTCGAGGAGTACCCATAGCCTCGCTACCTTGGCTTGCCTTCGAGGTTCGAAATTTCTAAAACCTGCTCAATCAAGGTACTACATAATACTCTTCAAGATGTGATAAAGCTTGCCTTAAAAGTCAGACCTAAACAAAGTATGTGGCTCTACCACAACCTGATTAAAGAAGGATTTATCAAGAATTCGACTTCAAGGTCCTAAGAAGGCTGAAACCACCCTTAAACCTCAAGTAAAGGTGAAGGCACAAGCCACGCTGAAGAGTCTACCTCTAAGTCAGCGTTGCTTTTAAATGCCACGATTTGGGCATATAGCTTTTGAATGGTCCCCAATCCGACCCAGTGGTTGCCCTAATTGGAAGAATATGAAGCCGAGGCAGAAGGTTAGATGCAGGAGGATGCTCTCAGGCGCCCATGGAATGCCTTTCGGGGCGCACTCCACTGGCCAACGCATTGAAGATGGAATGCCTGGTGGTGGGTCCGGCCGTGGAGGGGTCCCACCCATGTTCGGGCCTTCCCAAAAGGCACTCAATTGGCTCCAACACATGGGACCAACAAAGAACCGAGGCGGCTACATGGCGCAGATCTTCAATCGAGCACTTCGGCGCGATCCTGGGGCGGGAGTCACCGGCGACGATTGTCGCAGCCGTTACCGCGCCAAGAGGTCATCAAAGAAAAGGAGAAATGGCCGGCTTTTGAAGGTCAAGTTATGAGCGATCTCGTTCGCGCTGGCGATCGCTGTTGCGTGCACCGTTTATGAAGCCGACGTCGGAGTGTTTTCAACTATGTTGCCAAAACCTTGGTATCGCCGCCCTGCGCGGCGAATCGCCAAATGCAACTAGATTTATTCACGGCGGGTCTCCGATCCGATCCGGCCGAGCAGAGTGAAATACCGCCCCATCCTCGATGCGACGCAGCGTAATGTAGATCCGGCTGCTCGTTTCGTTCTTCGAAGCTGAGCGCGTATGTAAATGGGCGGGTCGATGCTGCGGCCGAATCTTCGTAGCGCTATTGATCGTTGGTAAACTCGTTTGAGATGATCTATTGTGGAGTGACCTAGTTTCACCGATCAAGGGCTTTATGGAGACAAATGTCATACCGAGAATATTCAGGTCGGGGTGTTTTTGCCCAAATCTCAGAGAGATATTGAAAAGGCTCGGGAAATGGTCTCTGGGCGGTAAATGAAGTGGGGACACCAGGAACCGGGCTCCAGTTGAAATCATGGAAGACTTTAGCCCCGCCCGCTAAACTCACGGTCCACCGCAGCTTTTCCGTGCCACATAAATCAATGGGAAGTTTTCAGGGTCAAAACCTCCCCGAGGAGGCGGTGACGGAAGGAATAGATATGCCAAGGGTGTTTGTCAAGTCAATTGACAACCGGCTTCCATTTCCTCGGCAGCGTTTCGTTAGTAAACAAATTGTGGGGCAAGAAGGAGATGCCTGATATATCCACGACTAAGAATGGTTTGTATTTTTTTAGATTCAGAGACCTAGAGGCCCTGATTAAGCTATGGATTCTCGACTCAAGGGCATCTTACTGAGACCCTTATTTTACGCTCATGGAGACTGTGCATGGATGCGATCAACATTCAAATTTCCCTCACCTCTATTCCACTTGGGTTAAGTTCTATAATATACCGAATATTGACTAACACAAGTCTGGGTATATTGCAAGTGTCGTTGAAATCCACTCCATCTGATGCTCTCACCGAGAATCAAAGCTATCCTTCGCTAGATATGCATGAGGCGGGGTTGACTGCGATCTCCCCAAAGTCAATTCTATTGACATGGGTAAAAGCAAAATACTCCACGATTAGAATTGAATACCCTTTGACTCCTAATGTTAATCTAATTGTAAGCTATTTCGTCATTAACCGCACATCGTCATGTAATGATCAACATGGATATGATCAATCTACCACTCCTATTCCACTCGTTAAGTTCTATAATATACCTCTGGAATATTGGACTAACACAAGTCTTGGGTATATTGCAAGTGCTGTTGGAAATCCACTCCATCTTGATGCTCTCACTGAGAATCAGTCAAAGCTATCCTTTGCTAGGATATGCATAGAGGTGGGGGTTGACTGTGAATTCCCAAAGTCAATTCTATTGGACATGGGTAAAAGCAAATACTCCACGATTAGAATTGAATACCCTTGGACTCCCCTAATGTTGTTCCAATTGCGTTATCTGCACACTCACACCGCCAACTGTAGAGTTGGCGGTTCCTTCTCAGGGTTTGCTTAGTGTTGTCGCTTTCTCGGTCCCTGGATGGGATGCTATTTCTCTTGTTTTATGTCAGCTTGTACTGGCCTTCACATGTGGTTCAGTTTCGGTTTTATGGTTGTCAGGTTTCGTGCCCGGCCGTAAATGGGTGCTTGATTGAGATGTTGTTTATCGTGGTCTTTGTTATGGTCGTGAGCGCCCTTCCCCGCTTTTGTGGAGGTGTCGGGCCCGTTTTTCGCTTTCTTTTCCAGCCTTTGGCTCCTTGTATTACTTTTGGTTGCTGCAGGCTTTTCCCGCTTGGTAATAAATTTCTTAATTATCCAAAAAAAAAAAAAAAGAAAGAATGTAATAAGAATCCTAAGTAATCACAAAGAATAGGGTGAGGGAGGCCGAGGAAGAGAGTGTTAAAGGGCCGATGAAAGGAAGGCTCTCACAGATACGTGGATGACTCCTGTGAAGGATCCGACCGGTGATACGGTGCCGATACATCGACAGTTATCGACGGTATTGATGTGGAAAATAAAGCAAAGAAACATATGGCTTCCTTAATGGGTACCGGTGAGAACATCAAACGTGGTGATGATGTCCATCCCAAATTACTGTGTAATACTTTCAATGTCTTGCCTGGGAAGTGAGGAAGAAATGTCCAAACGAGGTAGCTAAGAATTCGAAGCATCCAAAGTCGCACCCCCATGCTAAGGTCATTTCTAATATTTCTTCCACTCAGTGGTACACTCCACTGCACTCACTATCTAAGAAGAAGCTCAAGAAATTGAAAAACAATACCGCTTTCCTTGCTGTGCACGGATGGGGTCCATCCACATTTAATGCGATTAAATTTGAAATTGAACATAAGGGGTTTGAACGTGACTCCCTTTTAAACAAAAAGAAGTGCTGCCGTTTCAGGGTGTCCCATGATCTTGATTTTGTGTGTATCTTGAAATCCTCAAAGGGCTACCAAGGACACTTTAAATCTTTCTATTTCTGTTGGAGACTTCATAATTATGATCATGCCTTTTGCTTCGTAGAATTTGATATGTGGTAATCCCGAGAAAGCGTTCAAGATTGATGTTATCCATGCCATGGACCGCTTATGTCAGGTCACGTTGTCGCCTTAAGACAACTTGGCCCTTTTCGTGTTCTGGCCATATATGCTCTAAATAACCACGAGACAAGCTATGGGTGGCTCGCGCGGAGGATCGATTGAGACGCTGGAGCTTTTAAAAAGTAAAAACCCTTCGATTTGCTAGTGGAGTTGGCGTAAAATTGCACTGAAAGATGTAAAATTAGTCTCTATAAAACACAAGGTTTGTAATCTAAGAAGGGGATCTTTTGTGGCATGATTGAACCGGTTGGTCCACTCATCCCGTATTCATGGAGATCGAATTGTGTGGGAGGTATGATTCGCCATCTTAAAACACGCCTTGGCAAAGTGAGTGTTATTGATGAGGCGTGGAATCGCCCATTGCGAACTCGTCGACCTTATCGACATCAAGAATAGGTGTGCAAAATTAATAAACTTGATGTTTCTTAGAGAGGATAGCGGCTTCTCGTGGACCTCGCCCTTCCGGGTCTTCACCGCTAATCAACTTGAAGCATTTCTGCACGGAAAATGCCGTACTAGCTGGCATCATTCGATATGGCTCTCTGCCATCGAGACATGCTTTTATTGTTTGGTTGACAAGCAGATAAAGGCTTCGCACAAAGACAACCGCTTCAAATGCGGGGGTTTGACCTCAACCTTACATCGTGTGTATTCGCTGCTCAAAATGTTGAAGATGAATCATTTGTTCTTCTACCACACCCTTCCGGTATTCGCTGGAGATATTACAAAGTTATGTGGGAACGTTAGCCTGGCCATGAGTTGGGAGAATGAATTCTTGCGGGTTAGTGCTACTAAAGGAAGTCTTACCGCTTATAGTTAAGAGGATTTCTCCAAGGTGGGTGCAACTGATATATCAGCGCTTCCAGGAGACAACGGAATAGTAGAGTTTATGAGAACATCTTTCTCCCCGGCTTATGCTATTTCATCTTATCTATAATGACGTCTTACACTTCTAAATTTTCAAAAGTTTTAAGTGACAATCCAAAGGAATGTGGCAATGTGTGAGAGATGGTCTCTCTTTCCACTTAATATCCTTGACTATGGTAGATTGTCTCTGGTGATTGGCGTTCTCACTGTCAGTCGGCCCGTGGTTCCGTTGCTTTGCCCTACCGTACGGGTTGCGGGTTTGGTTGTTTGTCTTAGAATGTGGGTGTGAGCTTGTTTTAGTCCTATTCGGGGCTCTCAAATTTCAGGTTTGTGGGTTGTATTATTTTGGTTTGTCAGTTTTACTCCAGTGGTTGCTGGCCGTCAGCCCCTTTCCTATGTTTTTAGTAGGTGTCATCTGCTTTTCGCTTTTCTCGCGGGCCCGTGGCTTCTTGCGCTGTTTATTTGTTTGGTGGAGCTTGGCCTTTTTTTGAAAATAAATTCCTTACTTATCCAAAAATCTACGTGAGACGTGTAAGAGTGCCATGGCGCCATTTTCTTTCGTGCAGCCCGTGGAAACACTAAAATCGTAGTTTGTGCTTGGGGACTTCAACACCAAACAGTTTATCGAAAGACCTGGTAATATGATGTATGACACGACTACGAACGATCTTCACGAGTGTCCGTCTGGACCTTGAATTTAGCTGGATATTCAAGCCTAGTCTATATTTACGTGGATGAACCGGCTTCGAGGGGGTGAATTTTATATAAGCAGTTGGACCGTTGTTCCAAAATGAATATCGCTTGGATGTTTTCCCAATGCGATGACGAAGTCTTGCATCCGGGTTGTCTCTGATCACCGCCTCGTTACCAACCTTAACTTTAGCTCTTATCGGGCAGTAGAAATTATACCCCTTCAAATTCTTAATTTGTCGACCATCCCGCTCTCCCCTAGCTAAAGTAAAGGATGCATGGAATAGTGATGTATCTCGGGCACACCCATGTATAGATCGACCGCAACCGAAAAAGTGTGAAGGTCTTCTCAAGGCTTTTAACTTCCACCTTTGCAAAAGCCGTGCGAGCCAGTTGTGGATGCCAAAGAGTTCCTAACCAGCCCAAATCTACAAGTTAACCCCGCTCTCCGTCCCCTTCGTGGAAATGAGAAGAGGTGTTTGAAGGCATCGGGCATGACTTTCGTCTCGTGCCGAGGAGGGGTCTTAAAGTCAAAGTCTAGAATTGGCTTAAACTTGAGATCGTACTAGCTTCTTCACAAAGCCATCAAAAGGAATGCCCTAATGTTATAAAAGTCATTGGCTTTGCAATGCGGGTGCCGTATAGAAGATCCGGAGGCTATCAAGCGGGAAGCCGTTACCCACTTCCAACAAGTACTGTGTTCTGATGATCCGTCTAATGACCATAATCATTATCTTGATAACTTGGATGGTCTCACTTGGTCTCCTCAACACTTGGCCTCTTTAAACAAGAGGGATGCCAACCCATGAAGAGATCAAGAATGCTATTTCCCATGAATGCAATTCCAAAGCCCCGGGCCCTAATGGTTTCTCATCCTTATTTTTCAAGAAAGCTTGGAGTATTGTTGGTAGTGATGTAGTTGAAGCAGTGGAATCCTTCTTCGATTCGGGGTCAGAGCATTTCGTGGAAATTAATTTACTATTATTGCTTTGGTGCCCAAGGTCCCAAACCCTGAATCTATGCATGATTATAGGCCAATATCCCGTTGTGGCTACTATATACAAGTGCATTTTCTGGAAGATTATTACTAGCAAGGATTAAACAAGTGTTCCCTGTGAGATTATAACCTAAGACACCGCTTGTACAAGGCTCTATATTGTCGACAATGTTCTCATCACTCAGATCTTATGCACTACCATTCTGAATAACTGGCCTACCAGATGTGGTGCACTAAAAATTCACATAAAGAAGGCCTATGACTCAATAGGTCGAGCTTGCATTATTGATATTCTCGTCTTATCGGGTACTTCGCTAATGATCAAATGTATAAAGGCATGCATCACTACTCCTTCTTTCTAGCCTGGAATGGTGAACTCGCGTTTCTTTGCTAGCAAACGATTACGCGTGGGGATCCATTATCCTTGCTTTTCATCATTGCAATGGAAGCCTTCCTCTAGATCTTGTCCGGTCTGCTATGTGGGGCGGATTTTCGAGTTTCATCCTAAATGCGTAAGTCAACTCGACCATGTATGTTTCATGGATGACAGCTCTTTTGGCTCACGTGGAACGCCTTCCAGCTGTCCAAATTATTACGACGAGTTGTACAAGTTCGGTGAACTTCTCCTGGGCTCCATGAACAAACAGAAGAGTGCCATCTCCTTGCAGTAAGCTAAATTTCCTGGTGACAAAATGATGGTTCTTGAACATTACTCCGGTTTCTTTCTCGGGGGAGCTTTACCTATGAAATACCTCGAGTTCCACCATAGCTTCAAGACTTTCATTGCATCATCACCGCTCCTGATAAACCGTTAGCCAGATCCGTGCGACAAGTAGATCGCTATCCTTTCATGCGGGTAGATTGCAAAGTTATCTTCGTTGTTGTGTTAACATTCAAATGTATCAGCAAGATGTTCATCATTCCAAAGTATACCATTATTGATAAAATCGAGCAAATTTTCACAGCCTGTGGACCGTAAAGTGGGGAATGCCTCACAAAGTGCAAAGATTAGATGGGAATTTATGTCTTCCAAAATGGAAGTGAAGGCGGATCGGGTCTCATGCCGTGAGTTAAAGATTCAAATGATAGTGTTGCGTGAAACACATTCGAATCGCTTATAGGAAGGACTCTTTATGGGTGGCTTGGGTTCAAAGGCTTTATCTAAGACAGGGGAGTTTGTGGTGTGCAAAGATACCTTCGAAATGCTCCTGGAGTTGGAGGAAAATTCTTCAGCTCAGAGACAGAATCAGACCCTTCATAAGACACAAGGTGTGTAATGGAGCTAGGACTTTCAGGGCATGATTGAACCCGACATTCCCTCTCCCTATCTTGTTATGGAGAACGGATTATTTATGATTCCGCTGATTCATAGGAACGCTCATGTAGCGAGGTTATTGTTGTGGGTAGGTGAACCGTCTATCGGCAAACTAGTCGACCTTATTACCATATCAAGAATGGGTCGCAGGACTATCCTATCGATGATTCTAGAGAGGATATTGTTTCTCGACACTAGCCCCTCCTAGGGTTTTTATCAAGAAGCTCGCCTTGGAAACTGTGATTATACCAAGAATGCGTAGTAACCGGGCACAATCTCGGCAGTGGTTCCCCAAGCTATTAGGAGACATGCTTTATAGTTTGGTTGGGTCATCCATGATAGATTGGATACCCAAGACAAGCTCCTCAAATGGGGCCTTATCAACTCTATGTCATGTATATTCTGTCGGGCTAATGTTGAAGACAAGAACCATTTGTTCTTTGGCTGCCAATTCACCGCGGGTATTTGGATGAGGATCTTAAGGTTGTGTGGGAACTCTAATGCCGATAACCGAGAACAAATTCCTCATGGGTAGTTGGAACCAAGGGTAACCACTCATCTCTATTACAAAGAGGATTGCGGGGGGGAGCTACTATATATCACTTATGGAGATAACACAACAATAGATCCATGAAACGTCTATACTCACAGACTATTTTTCACATCATATGTAATTGAGGCTCGACTGTAGTCTCGTGGTCAAGGTCGATGATAATCCCGGCACGCATCTTGGTGCGAGAGAGATGGTCTTTTCCTCTTCTATCCTAGGCCATTGTGGCCGACCTTATTGACTTTATGACCTTGCTATTGGGTGTTTGGTTCTTTCACCAAGTAGGGCGTGGTGTTCTGTTCGTCTGGTCCCAGTCAGGGCCTCAGGTGGTTTGCTCAGGTCAGCTGGCTCGGGCTTTGCAATGGCCGTTCTCGGAGGTACTACATTGGAGGATTGGGGTCCTACTCCCGGTGAGGTATTGGGGTGTTTCTTGTTTATGTGGCTTGTGCCCTGGATGTGGCTTTCGTTATTCGGGTGTTCTATTCGTGGGTTTCGCCAGGTGGCTTCGTGGGTTGTACACGTTTGGTTTTGTCGCTTATCGTGTGATTTTGCTTCTCGGGTCTGGTTCTTTCCTATGTTTTAGGGAGGTGCTGTCCGTTTTCTTTCGTTTTTTCTAGTGGCCCTCAAGTGGCTTCTTGTATTGTATTGATTGTTGTTGGGCTTTGGCCTTTTTTGGTAATAAATTCTTACTTATCCAAAAAAAAAAAAAAAAGAAACGTATGGGTACCCATTCTGGTTAAAATACCTATAATAAAGCTCCAACTGATTGTGTCAAAAGCCTTTTTAATGTCAACTTTTAGAGCACACCTGGGAGGGCCTTTATCACTGTGATAGTTGATCATAAGCTCCTGGGTAATAAGGATGTTATCGCTATATTTCGATTCAAGACAAAAGACGATCGCTACAGTGGCTTATAATCTCAGGAATGCATTGATTAAACCTCGCAGCAATAATCTTCGATATGCACTTATAAACCGTGTTACAACAAGATATTGGTCTATAGTCGCCCATAGATTCTGGATTAGGGACCTTTGGCACTAAAGCAATTATAGTGCAATTAATCTCACGTAGTAAGCTGCCAGATTTGAAGAAAGATAACACCGCATCGACATCAAATTCCCCACTATACTCCAAGCCGCCTTGAAGAAAAGAGAAGAGAAGCTATCCAGCCCTGGCGAAATCATCAATAGAGAACAAGGCCCCTTTATTTCCTCAAGCAGAAATATCACCATTTAAAAACGCCCGCATGGTGCTGGGCATCCAACCAAACCCATCAAAGATTATTCAAATACTCTTGGTCATTAGGTGCCATCAACACATAGTATATTTTTGAAGTAGCTGTAACAGCCTTCCTCCTAATAGCCAACGTGATCATCACCCTCGTGTCATTTCCCGAGGTTAAGACTCTCAATCAGCCCTCCGAGCATTCCAGCTCACCGATATGTGGAAGAAACTCGTATTCTGATCTCCAAGCTTGAACCATTGTACTCTAGATTTTTGCTTTAAGAAACCCTCCTCAGCAGCGGCAAGATCATGAAAAATCTTTAAACACTTCCTCTCATTATCCATTAGCATGGTATCCAAGGTGATTGTTCAAGATAGCATCAGCCGCACACGCCTCCCGCATCCTCACGATCATGCAAATTTTTACCAAAAGAGTGGAAATTGAACATCTTAAGGGCCTTCACTCTTTCGCTTTTAGACAACAGACATGGGAGTCCCTCAGACTCTCTATCCCAAGCTTCCCCACTATACCAAGATCTAGTTTTAGTAAGTCAAAAATATGGCTCAGATAGTTTTCTAGGGCCAAAACAAAGTTATGGACGTAGTTTATGAGATTTTCTAAGTTAGGAATGTGTATTTGTGGTATATAAGAGAAAAATGGTATTTAGGAATGTTTTATAGTATGGGAAACAAGATACGTGAAAGTTTTGGAGGTTGAAAATCAAGCTATGGAAAGTTTAAAGAAAAGATGAGACAAGTATGGTGGAGTAGAGTTCGCACAAGAAAGTGGTTACTACCGGGTTAATGAAACGATCCACACAAGATAGATGATGGAGTGAAGGCCACAGCCATCAATGGATCGGGCTGGATTTATAAGTTTAACAAAGATTCTCACCACCAAGGAATCCACCTAGGTACGAGAAGCCACAAACTCGTCTCAAGGAATCCACCCAAGAGATAAGAGAACAAGAGAGAACTCTTAAAAAGAGAAATCAAAATATTATTTAAATTCCTGAACTCGCCTTTAAAAGACTACATTAGGGGGGTATATATAGTCTGATACTTTCTAAATAAAAAAAAAACAACTTCTAATTTAACTAGGAAAAGAAACTTTCTAAATTACAAAAAGCAACTCCTAACAGAACTCTCCTCGGTTTGACGAACCCCTTTTCTGCCAATCCCCGTAAGGAGTGGTGGAGGAAATGAGAGATTGAGAACTGTGAGAGATTGAGAACTAGGCTTTCGTTCAGTTGTCTGTTGGCCCTGAGTATGGGGTTTGGTTGTTGGTATTTTGTAATGATTGTTGTTGCCTTTCCTTCCTTATGTGGGAGATAGGCTTTCGCTTTTCTCTCCGCTTCCCGGCTTCGTGGGGCATGTCCCGATGATCAGATTATGGTGTTCGGTTGTTTCGCCACGCCCCTTTTCTAGTTTTTGGGTGGAGGCGCTGCTCGTTGGTTTTCAGCCTCAGCCCTTGTATTGTCATTGGTTGTTGTTGGGCTTTTGCCTTTTTGGAAATAAATTCTTACTTATCCAAAAAAAAAAAAAGAACTAGGTCTAAATGGCGGAGACAAATTTGCTGGGGGATTTGTATTGTTCCTCTCCCAATGGTACGACAGTGGTGGCTCTTCGAAAAGCCAGCGGCCACCGTGACGCGTCCAACTCGAGCGGACACCACGCCTATTTCCTGCACGCCAGGTCCGGGGGACATCGGAGCCGAGTACCTACAGTGAGTCGTGGGCGAAAAGCCCAAATCTTGGGACACATATCTCCGGAAATCGGATCTTTTGAGGTCGGATTCTCGCGACCTAGATTTAGTCGAGGGGGAGGTTAAAGGACACAATGGTGGTCAGAGTCTGGTTTCCCACAAAGGCGCTAATGAGTTGGCGTCCGCGGCATCCACGAGGCCTGCTTCACCTGACCCGAGACCGACGGGCCGGGTCCATAGATGTTCACTACCGGGTCTCAATCTCAAGTTCCTGTGATCCAAACAGAGTTGCAAGGGCGCCATCGACGGCCTGTTTGAGTTCCCCGAGGGAGACAAGGCGCCGGCACCGGTGACATCCAGAGTAGATCCGTAGCGCCGGGTAAGTCCTCGCTACTCCATCGCATGTCCCCTTGGTTCAGACCTGGTCGCACGGTGAATGACTCCCGCTCCCAAGGCCTACCGGTGGCCGACGGCCGGATGAGCAAGTCCTCAAGCATTGAGGGATGGGGCCTGATTCGTGTGGTAACAAAGTGAGGTTAGAAGGGAGTGGAGCTGACTCTCTCCGCGTTCGATCGCGGTCTTGTAGCGCTGAGTCGCCTGCCGAATCCGCCGATGCCAACCGCCGATCTACTAATCTCCGCCTCAAGCAGCCTCTCGATCCAGCCGTCTGGGTTGTCGACCAGCCGGTAAGCCCTAGCCATGGCCGTGGATGTGGTGTGCAAACATCCCGCTTATCATCACACCGCCTTGCTCAAGAAAGTGGATCCGCTTATGCTTCCTGGGACCAAAATCCTTAGAGAGGGAAGTCAAGCGATCGATATGGGTCATGTCTTTCTTAAGAGAGAGGTTCCGGGGATGTTGTTTGGGCCGGTTTGGGGTTAAGTGCGCCGTGTTTGACTTTCTCGCGGGAAAGGATGTCGTGATCGTGGTAGATTGTATGGTCGCCATCAGTTCACATCTAGTTTTTAGATTGGTTTTTTCTCCGCTTTTCCTCCTGTTCAATTACAAGGGGTCTACAGGCCTCACTGTTTTGTCCATGTTCGATCCGACATTGGACGACCGGGCCTGTCCCGTTGCCTTCAAGTGAGATTCGAATGTTGATTGGCGCCGCTGTTGGTTTTCCGACGGTAAGTCGCAATTGCCGCTGGGGCCACTGATGGCTCACTCAAGCATTTTGGTATTCATCCGAGAGTGGTAACTGGGACTATGGATGTGTTCCTGTGGCTAATTCTCAGGTCAACACTAGGTTGTTTGTGTTCCTGTCAGGTTGTGTGGTTTTTTTTTTTTGGATAATTAAGAATTTATTTTCAAAGGCCAAGCACCACAAAACAAAGAATACACGAGCCTAAGGCCCAAAGTAAAAGAAATGGACAAGACCTCCCCTCTTAAAATTATAGGGAAAGGGCATCACCAAACAACCAACAACAACTGTGATCACTGCTATCAATAACCAAAATACCAACCCACAACATGGGCAAAGAGAACACTCCCAAAACCCAAAACCCAACCCACAGCCCGGGCTAAGACAACCAAGGCCCAACAGAGATCAACCCCCAGCAAGCTAAAAGTACCATCAATCACCAAGACAATCCACCATGGCCAAGAATATTAAGAGGGAAGGACCATCTCTCACACGATCTCTGCTCTCGGATTATCCACCTTCAAACCGGAGTTCTTAGTCTAACATCATTACATATGAGCTGAAAGATGGTATCAGCGGGAGAAAAAATGTTCTCATGAACTCTACCATTTCGCTGTCTCCACAAGTGATAAATGGTAGCACCCCACGCAATCCTCTTAGTAATAGAGCAAAACGCCTTCCCCTTTAGAGTACTCACCCATAAGCAATTCATTTTCCCAATACCTCTAAGATTCGAGTTCTATTATTAACCTTAAAAATCCTCAACCAAATACTAAAGAAAGGGAATTTGGCAACTGAAGAACAAGTGATTCCTGTCTTCAACATTAGCCCGGCATAATACACATGTATTCAATGCGTCTTGACCTCCCCAATCCAATTCTTCAATAATTAGGGCTGAATTCCCAATGTTTGATGTGTTTATAGAAGCTCCTACATTAATGCACTCCCCTAGGATTGGGCTGTGTCTGAGAGGGAAATTTCCCTTTTTCCTGCACCTACTGCTAGTTGGTTAATCTTGAGATCGAATACTACAGGTTTTCATATTTTTGGGAGATCTCAGACTGTAGGTTATCATATTTTTGGGAAATCTCAGTGCAAAAGCTATTTATCTTTTGCTGAGTGTGTTTCCATTGTGTCGATTCTTCAATTAGCCCCGGGCATTCACTGCCTTTTGTTCCTCCACAAAGTTGCCCACCACTTTGCTCAAGTGCATGATAGCTTGTTCAACTCGGGATGAGGATGGTGTTGGTTGTGGTTGAGATGAGGAGCCACCCTATTGCTGTGCAGCAGGGGGCAAATATGGTGGAGGCTTTGATTTCCAGGAGAGGTTAGGATGGTTCCTCCAGTTAGGGTTATAGGTGTTGCCATATGGGACAGTGGTTGGAGGCTTGTATTGACCCACAACATTGGCATGCTTAGCCATCATATCCCTTACTGAAGGAACGGTTGGGCAATGCTCTCCTTAGTGCTTAGTGAACTGACAGATGAAACAAGGTTGGCTAGGCATAGATGCCTCAGTCATTGCTCGCACCTCATGATGATTTCGCATTTCAAGCTTCTCCAACCTTCTAGCCAAGGTGGATAGCTTTGCCTTCAACCTGCCGTCCTCTATGATCGAGTACATGCCTCCCCTCTGAATCAAGCAGTCTATCCTCTCTCGCTTCTCCGGTCGGGTCTATCCCTCCGCTGCCGACGTCTCAGCCACACACCAATAAATCCATGGCTTCCTCTCGGATGTTTGCCATGAAGTCCTCCACACGTAGTCTCCAACAACCGCCCATAGGGACATTCCGTTATAGAAGTACTAATCGCATCTCAAGCACAAAGCCATGGTGAGGCAGTAATCGATGGTCTTGTGTGCCATGGTCGCCTCTATGAGAGATATTCAATATCAAATAGACCCCCATACCAGTTCTCTTTGCCCAATAAACCGCCTATAGGTATGGTGCCCCAAAAAGAACATGAAGAGCTTACAAGACAAGCTGATGAGTTTGTCAACAAAGGGCTGGCCCGAGAGAGTAAGAGCCCCTCTGCGCGGCTCATCTAGTACCAAAGAAGGATGATTCGAGGATGTGTTGGATAGTAGGACAACAAGATTACTATTGAATACGATCTCCCATTCCAAGAATTCTATGATCTTGCTGGATCAACTCTATGGTGCGTCCATCTTTTCTAAGATTGATTTGAGGAGTGGATACCATCAAATTCATATGAGGGAAGGAGATGAATGGAAGACGGCCTTTAAAACTCGAGATGGACTCTATGAGTGGATGGTGATGCCATTTGGACTATCCAATGCCCCTAGCATTTTTATGAGGTTTATGAATCATATCCTTAAGCCATGCATTGGAAATTTTGTGGTGGTATACTTTGATGGTATACTTTTGGGTTTATGGTGTGCAAAAACCCCTTCGATTTGCTTTTGGAGTTGGCGTAAAATTCTGCAGACAAAATTAGGCCCTTCATAAAACACAAGGTTTGTAACGGCAAGGGGACTTTTTTGTAGCATGATTTCTGGAATCCGGTTGGTCCACTCATCCCGTACTATGGAGATCGAATTGTATATGATTCAGCTATCCAAAGTAATGCCCAAGTAGCGGAGGTTATTGATGAGGGTAGGTGGAACTGGCCTATTGCGAATTCTGCTGACCTTATCGACATCAAGAATAGGTGTGTAAATTACCATCTTGATGTTACTAGAGAGGATATCATTTCGTGACCCGCCCTCGGGGTCTTCAATCGTTAATTCTACTTTGGAACCATTTGCACTCGAAAATGCCTCGTGGGCTAGCCGGGCATCATACGAAGGCGGTTTCTCAAGCTATCGTGAGAATATGCAATTTATTGCTTGGTTGACCGGCTCGTGACAGCTGGCTACACAAGACAAACCGCTTCAAATGGGGTTTGACTAACTTCATCATATGTGTATTCGCCGTTTGGGCGTCACATTACGAATCATTTGTTCTTCTGGCTGCCAATTCACTCGGGTATTTGCTGAGGATATGTTATGTGGAAATGTTGACATCATGAGTTGGGAGAATGAATTCTCAGGGGTAAGTGCTACTAAAGGGAAGTCTTTTAGCTGCTTATAATTAAGAGGATTGGCGTCACACTCGATTTCACTCTGCCAGTGGGATTTATGTTATTTTACCATCTTTTTTTTTTTCATCATGAGTCCCTAACATAGGACTCTTTCAAAATCCAACACTTTGCATAAAAGGGGCTACCACTAGCCCTACACCATATATATCAACCTGTATTTCTTCAAAACCTGAGTCTAAAACTCCACTTGGAGTAATCGCCTAGAAACGTAATTAAAACTCACACCTGTGTCTCAAACATATATATATACATATCAGACCGAGGTAAGTCCTCAATGCACCCAAGACTATACACTTACACTTGATCAAAATAATATTTACACAAAATCCCAAAACTTTCTACAAAGTGTCCCAAACTAATGGCCACAAGCAAAATATACAATGACCCATGATTGATATGAACTGTCCAAAATATATAGTGTGAACCTCCACACAACACTACCTGTTGTCAACCTGTTGCCTTATTCAGTGTATAAGCAACTAGGTTTGGGAGAGCTAAAGCCCACTTCCATTACCTTGTCCCTTGCAGATAGATCCATAAAAATACCAAAGGACACTATAAAGGATGTTTTAATACAGGTGGACAAATTCTACTATCCTGTAGACTTTGTTGTGCTTGATACAGAACCGGTTGTAGTAGGGGCTAACTATGTGCCTATCATCCTAGGAAGACCATTCTCGCCACTCTAATGCGATTATCAATTGCCGAAATGGAGTTATGCAACTCACATTTGGGAACATGACTTTGGAACTCAATATCTTTCACTTGAGTAAAAAGCATATGCAACCAGCGGAGGAGGGTCTGGAGGAAATTTGCATAATTGATACAATTCTGGAGGAACAAGCTGATCAAAAACAAATGCAGGATGTGCTAACTGAGGAACTGTTTGATTGCCCTAAAGAGCAGCAGGAAACCCAAGGCATGAACACTATACAAGGGCACTGGAGAAAAAAGGAGGAAATTCTCTACCTCTACTAATGGGAAGCCAACGAGCCTCAAAAACTAGATCTCAAGCCCCTGCCTGTGGAACTAAAGTATGCATACCTGGAACATCGAGAACAAAGGCCTGGGCTTGTCATATCCTCCTCCTCGCAACCAACAGAAAATACTGCCGGACATCCTTACGAGACCAGCATGCGGAACATCGACGTCCGCGGTATTAACCCAGCAGTTAATACCCTTCAGATCAGTGATTTTCCACCTAATAGCCTTCTTATTCTCCCTAAGGATGTCCACTCCCGCTGATGCTATTTTTCATCTCATCTGTAATGATGTTCGGTTGAGAATCTCTAGTTTCCAGAAGGTGGTGGACAATCCTGTGAACAGAGCTATGTGTGAGAGATGGTCCTTCCCGCTTCATATCTTCGGGACTTGATGGTTCTCTCGTTGATCGACGGGTTTGTCGTTGGTTGGGTCCTAAATTTTGGGCCCCGGGTCGGCCTTTGCTGCGTGGCCAGTGGGTCGGCTTTGGGGTGTGGTGTCTTCCGGTTGTAGAAGTGAGTTTGGTTCTTTGTTTTAAGCTTGTCCCTGTCATGTTGGTCGCTCTGGCCGTGGCCTTCCTTAGCTCTTAGTGGGAGGTTCCGTCCTGCTTCTTTTCTTTCATTCGGGGCCTGGGCTCGTGTGGACTCTTTGGTTGTGTGGGTTTGCTTCTTTGAAATAAACGCTTAATTATCCAAAAAAACCCAGTTAGCCATACCTATCACATCTACTCGGAGGATGAGGAAAAATCAAGAAGGCGTACCAAGCCAAAGGAGACTAACCGCATTAATGTTAAAGTGGTACGGTGGAAGTCCTAAAGTTGCAACAGGTTAGTATTATTTAATTCCATATCCGATAGAACTTAGGTGAGTCCAACCCCGGGTTGTGCCAAGAAACTGGGGTAACCACTGCATAATGAAAAGGAGAGGAAGTGCCCACCCGCCTTACACAGTCAGGGAGGGTATGTATTTATTACGTAAGATTAAATGAGGTGACACAAGGAAAGATCACTTCCCTCTACCCTTCATGGACCAAATTTCTTCGAAGAATTTCGGGCACCCTTCACTGCCTCCTGGGATGGCTATCTTATAGAGTTCTCAAATTGAAATTATGTCACAGAAGACCAAGAGGAAGCACCACCTTCACCCGCCCATTCGCACATATGCCCATGAGGGATGCCCTTTCTGCCTGTGTAATGCCCCTGCCACATTCGAGCATGAAGGAGAACAGCAAGGGATACTCAGCCACGCCATGAAAATGCATGTGGAGGCCATTTTGCGTCCAAGAAAACCGCCATGAAGGTTGATGCAGGAGCTTCTATAAACACACCAAACATTGGGAATTCAGCCCTAATTATTGAAGAATTGGATTGGGGAGGTCAAGACACATTGAATACATGTGAAAACTCCTTTTTTGGACTTCATTTGGGCCTTGGAAGGCAAAAAAAAACGTGGTCAAACTTGGACAAACCCCTAATGTGGAGCCGTCATATTGATTTTAGGAAAGATTTGCAGTAGGATCTTCTGGAAGATTTGCTTTATGATTCTGCTGTATTTCTTTTAGAAAGATTTGCTCCAATATTTTATTCTATCCCTTTTAGGAAGATTTGCTTTATTTATTTTAGAAAATTTTCTTTTAGGAGTTGTTTTTTGTAATTTAGAAAGTTTCTTTTCCTAGTTAAAGTAGAAGTTGCTTTATTTGATTTAGAAAGTATGAGACTAAGAGTCGATGGAGGAAGGGGTCTCCCCGTCTCTCCCCCAAAATGGGTTTCCTGTCGCTAACCACCTTGTGGTTTCCGTTTGCTTTTCAAGAGAACATGGTTTTTCCGAGTCCTTTTCTGTATCCTTTTCCATTTCAGGTACCTTTTATGGTGGGAGCAACTTTCCCTACGCTTTCCACATTACTTCATTTTCTTCAGTGATCTCCATTCCCTTTACAAGGGAACATGTTTCTTCTGGTGGGAACTACGGTCCGGTGTATCGAGTGGCTATCAGCGCTAGTACGTTGTTCCATAAGTGGTCAGATAAAGATGTTGATTCTATCTTACGCTGATGTGATCGGTTGGAAACAACCAGAGTGGTGAGGATCCAAGCCGAATCGTGGTGAAGGTCTACCAAGATCCTCCTTCCTCGTCCGGTTTGTGGAGATGGCTCTTCGCTCTTCAAGGCGTGATTCGTCTTTGTAAATACTTGCTCGGGCGAGTTCAAATCCAGGTGGGTGCTTCTTACCGGTTTTCGTGATACCCAAATCATGGGTTCCGGATCCCGGTTTTCACTTGATGCCAACGCCGACGCCGACAATGGGGTCTCTGGATCTGCTTTCGAGTTCAGATCCAGGTGGGAGCTTCTTAACGATTTTCAAGATACCCAAATCATGGGTCCCGGATCTCGTTATTCAATCGGTACCAACGTCGTCGCCACAACGGGTCTCTGAACCGCTTCAATGGGTCTCGATTCGCTCTCGATCGACCGGGTCATACCGCTTAAAGACAGGTTCGAGAAAGTACGTGGTCAGCCACGCTGATCTTTTTACTACCTGCGGTCAGCTCTTTACCGGAAAGGATGTTATGATCGTGAGGAAATTTTCATCAACATTGTCCATTTTAGGACTGGTCTTTCCCTCTGGTGGTTAGTTAATTACAGGGGGTCTAAGGTATTCCCGCTGTGTTTTCTGTCCATGTTCGGGCTATGGACGTGTAGATTGTCTTACCGCACAGGTCGGTTTCGTCTTCAAGTGAAGGTCAAGTTTGGGTGCCGCAAGTTATTTGCCGGTGTTGATTTGCCGCTGGGGCTTCGCTCTCTATTGTTGTGTCCTGTGGCTCATTTCTGTGTCAATGCCAGGTTGTTTGTGCCCGTCAGGGGTCAGGTGGTTTTCCCTGGTCGCTACCTCGTCGATTGTGTGCACGGCTCCCAGTTGTGGGCTTTTCTCTTTGGTATCCTTGGTTGCCTTGCCCGGTCAAGGTTTTGTTTTATTTCTCCTCGTCTGGGGAAAGGGCTTGGTATTATTGGCTGGCTCGTCTGCTGGCTTGTATGTGGGGCCCGGCTTGCTTGTATCTCCTATGCCCGAGGCGTGGGCTCGCTTTATTTCCGCTGGGTTTGCCTGCTGGCATCTCGGTTGTGTTTGTTATGCTGATGTCCCTCTCCTAATTTTATGAGGTGCTTCGTCGATTTTCGCTTTCTCTCGATGGCTCGCCTATTGTATTCTTCTTTCGTTGTATGGGCTACTTTGGAAATAAAATTTTAATTATCCAAAAAAGTATGAGACTATATATACCCCCTAATGTAGTCTTTAAAAGCTTCAAGTTTAATAATATTTTCAGATTTCTCTATTTAAGAGTTCTCTCTCTTGTTCTCTTATCTCTTGGGTGGATTCCTCGGGACGGTTCGTTGACTTCTCATACCTAGGTGGAATTCGTGGCTTAAGTCTTTGTCCTGGCGTATCAATCAACCGTCCATAGTCGATCGGCGCCTTCCACCTCACACCCTCCATCTCGGTGTGGATCGCCTTTCATTAACCCGTAAGTAACCACTCGTGCAAACTCTACTCTCCTCACCATCATCTTCTTAAACTTTCCATGTAACCAATTTTTCAACCTCTACCCAAAAACTTTCCATATCTTGTTCCATACTACTAAACATTCCTAAACACCATTTTTTCTTATATACCAATTAATACACATTCCCTAACTTAGAAAATCTCATAAACTGGCCAATAACCTCGTTGGGCCCTGTAAAACTACCCCAAACCCATATTTTGACTTACCAAACGCCTAGATCATCCATCACGGTCCTAATCTTTGCATCAAACTGCACGAGCTCAAGGATTAATGGTTGAACATAAGCTAAAGGGTATTCTGTCCGAGACAAGAGTCCTAATCATGGTTCAAGTGGCTCAATCCCCATTGCAAAACGCATGCCGATCTTGAACCCGTGGTTCAGCCTACAAAAGCGTATGGCTATCAATGATGATCCAATGATGGCAAAGACCTCATGGAAGGCGAAGGTGATGAAAGCTGACGAGAGAACTCCGTGGCCGCTCTAGCCAAGTTCGAATTACTGCTGCTACAGCTTCAAAGACAAGCATTCAAGAGAATATGATTATGGAGGAAGGTATGAAGATCGACACCGCTGCATGATGATTACTATGAGAAACGAATAATGATGAAAGTTCCGATTCAATCCAAAGTTCGATATTTTGGAATTTGAAGGAAGAATGCATGCCGATGACTTCGATTGGCTTAATACCACAAACGTGGCCTTTGAATATTGTGATCCCCCCCGAGCAACAAAGGTGAAGCTGGCGGGTTACCAAGATGCGCATGAATGCTTCTTTTGGTGGGAAAATTCTCAAAGAGGCAACGTTAGAGAGATGACAAGAAGAAGATTGAAACTCGGGGAAAAGACGGAGAAGAACTAAAAACAAGATTCCCTTCCACTATCGCTAAGATATCTTTTTTTTTTTTTTTCGACAGCAGCATTTAATTCAAATTCTTCCTCAAAATTTGTAAGCATTTATCGCCAAGATATCTTCTCCTCAAAATTGGGACTACAAAGAAAATCTGACCGTGGAGGAGCATTCTTCCATATGAAGTTTGAAAATTCCATGATCAAAGGAGATCAGAAGAGTCGAGAGCAATCCATAGCCCGCTACCTTGCTGGTTTGAGGTTCGAAATTTCTAAAACTATTCAATTGCAGCCATATAACAATCTTCAAGATGTGATAAAGCTTGCCTTAAAAGTAGAGGCTCTAAACAAGTATGGGGGTTTTACAACAAATCGAATTAAAGAAGGATTTATCAAGAATTCGACTTCAAGGGATCCTAGTAGTGCTAAAACCACCCTTAAACCTCAAGTAAAAGGTGAAGTGCACAAGCCACAAAGAAGAGTCTACCTCTAAGTCATATAAATATTTTTAAATGCCACTGATTTGGGCATAGTATTTCTCAATGTCCTAACCGACGAGTGGTTGCCCTAGTTGAAGAATATGAAGCTGAGGAAGAAGTCGTCGAAGAGGCAATTGAATCTAATCATGAAAATAAGGATGAGCTTACTATGCCCGACCATGGGACTTCCTTCGTTGTTCAAAGGAGTCTTAAGACAAGGTACCAAGGTAAGGAGAATTGGTTTATGTACCCAATGTCTTCACACAAAGTGCACATCTAAGGACAGGGTTTGTTTGGTTACTGACATTGATAAGTGGAGCTTCTCGAGAATCAGGTTTCCTCGAGACGGTGCAAAAGCTTGATTTGAAGATGGATCCACATCCGAAACCCTATAAACTTAGCTAGCTTCCAAGGAGGGTAGCGATATCAAGGTAAAGCATAGGTGCCTTGTCTCTTTACAATTGGAAAGCACTACCGTGACGAGGTATGGTGTGATGTCGTCTAATGGATGTTTGTCACTTGCAACTTGGGAGGCCATGGCAATATGATAGGAAGGTCATTTATGATGGCTTCAAGAACACTTACACATTCCGCAAGGATGGGCACAAAATTGTCTTAACACCGTTGAAACCGGCAATTGCTCCAGCCTCCAAACCAGCAGAGCTAAATTCTTTGTTTTCAAAATCCGAGTTGGAGAAAGAAATCACAGCGGGTTCATATGTGATGGCCTTGGTTGCTATAGAAGAAACCGAAAGTGAGAAGGAGATCCCAAAAGAAGTAGAGCCACTCAAGTGCACTTGTTGATGTAGTAATTCGAGGAGATTCCACATGGGTCAGCCCATATGAGATATATTAAACATCGAATACAGTACTGTGCTCTTCTTGTTTTGCCCAATAAACTGCCTATAGGATGAGTCCTAAAGAACATGAAGAGCTTACAAGGCAAGTTGATGAGTTGCTCAACAAAGGGCTTATTCGAGAATCTAGGAGCCCTTGTGCCGTTCCTGCCCTGCTAGTACCAAAGAAGGATGGATCTTGGAGGATGTGTATTGATAGTAGGAAAGTCAACAAGATTGCTATTGAATATCGATTTCCCATTCCAAGCCTCGATGATTTTCATAGATCATCCTACGGCAAGGCCCATCTTTTTCGGTAAGATTGATTTGAGGATGGATACCATCAAACTGTATGAGGAAGGAGATGACGGAATGTACGGCCTTTTAAAACTCGAGATGGACTTATAAGTGGATTAGTGTTGTCCAAGAAAGCTTCGAAAGTTGATTAAGAAGAAAAGCAATCGGTTCCATGTTTGGTTTTACCTTATTTCAACAAAGTCTTCGGCAGAGTGTGACGATCTCAAGTCGATTGGTGCTGTCCTTAGTCAAGAAGGAAGACCCATCGCTTTCTTTAGTGAGAAGTTAAATGAAGCAAAAAGGAAGTACTCCACCTATGACAAGGAGTTCTATGCTATCAATACTTGCTTTACAAGCCATTTAGCTTTCTCGCATCATGAAGCAAATTAAATTCTTCAACCACCAGCACAAGTTGAATCAAAACATGCGACATGTAGGAATTCCACAAGCGCATAACTTCACAATCAAGCATGTGCCGGTGTTCAAGCAACGCTTGTTGCGATGCCTTGAGAGGAGACATGGCCCTAGTGACTTCCATGCAAGACCAAGTAGCTGGATTCGATGCGTATTGAAAGAACTTCACGAGGAGGATGTCGATTCAGAAATCCGAAGGTATGCGCCGACAAGCCTTCAAGGGCTTTGTAAGGATGACGGTTTTCTCTTTAAAAGAACACTCTATGCAATCCCGTCTGCTTCCTTGAGATTGAGTATTCTCGGGATGAGCTGCATGGTGGAACATTAGAGGACACTTCGTGAAGCGCAAAACCTACTTCAGCCAAGGCAAACTTTCGCCTAAGCTAGAGAAAGACATTGCTAGATTTTTGTCAAGAAGTGTGTTGTAATGCATGATGGCTAAAACTCATGGAAACAATGCGGGACTATATACACCATTGCCAATTCCAAATATGCCATGGGAGGAGGTAAGCTTGGATTTTGTTTTGGGATTACCTAGAACACAAAGAAACAAAGACTCGATTCTGGTGGTCGTTGAAAGATTTTCAAAGATGACTCAATTTGTACCATGCAACAAGTCTAATGATGCTTCACATGTTGCCGACTTGTACTTCAAAGAGATTGTGCGTCTACATGGTATTCCAAAGACTATGGTTTCAGATCGAGACCTAAGTTTCAGTCACTGGAGAACTCGTGGAGCAAACTCGGGACTTCTTTACTGTTCGCACTTTATCACCCTCAGACTGATGGTCAAACCGAAGTTACTATTAGAAGCTCGGGAAATTTGCCAAGGAGCTAAAAAAAAAAAGGGAAAGAACGTGAAACAAAGGGATTTGATTCTACCCCAAATTGAGTTTGCCTACAATAGGTCGTCCATGCATAGAACTATTGGGAAAAGTCCATTTGAGGTGGTCTATGCACTACAACCGATTGGACCCATGGAATTAGCACCCCATCCAACTATTCAACAATTTAGTGGAGATGCTGAAGTTAGAGCCAAAGAGATCAAGAAGTTGCATTAAGAAGTTCGCCTGAAGATTGAGAAGTAGAATGCCCAATATGTGGAACAAGCAAAAAGACGCCTCAAGTATGTTGAGTTTGAGGTTGGCGACTTGGTTTGGGTACACCTTTGAAAGGATAGGTTTCCACCAGGAAAGTTTGGAAAGCCTGGCCAAGGGTAGATGGCCCTTCAAGATTATGCAGAAAATTGATGAATGCCTACAAGTCAGTAGCTGCTGCATCGAATATGAAATTTCTCCAATGTCAAGGAGTTGAGGGTTTATCACTGAAGACTTGAGGGCAAGTCTTTTTCCCAAATATGGGGATTGATGGATGTAAACCCAAGAAAAATTCAATTTTTTTTGAAAATATGGTAAAACGTACTTCGGGCTTGAAACCTAAATTCAGATCTCGATGATGAAACGGATTGCGCTGCTAAATTGCCTCGTAAATCTAGTGACCTTAAAATTTTCAAGTAAATTCGAGACAAATATAATATTTACTTAATTTCTGTTAAAGAAATCACCATCGATTTTAGGCTAGATTTTTACGAAAATCTCAAGTCGAAGTGGCTTGATTTAAGTTCATTTACAATAAAGTAAACTCGAAAAGAAATAAAATTTTCAGTATGGTAAATGGATCTCGAATAGGCAATAGAAATCGCTTATCCAAAATAATAATAATAATAAATTTAATTATCCAAAATAATAATAATAATTTAAAGAAAAGATTTAAAAAAAAAAACATAAGAGTCAAAGGGACTAGATTTAACGTAGGCGTGAATGGCGGAGGTGAGAGAGGTGAGTTTTAGTTTTTTCTCTTCGCTTCTTTCTCAAATTCATTTAAAATCTGACTGTGTTTCGTCGGGATTGAAGGCAAAGTTAATCTACGCGACAAGAGCTTACGTTGATTCAAAATCTGAGTTTCATCAACTCAAGAGGTAAATTCCTTCCTACTTGTGTTATTTCTAGCTTAAAGGCTATTTGAATTGTTTGAATTGGCTTAGAGGCCGTGGAAAGGTCAGAATTCCATTCTCAAATTGACTGAGCGTAGGGAATTTTTAGGAATTTTCGATTATTTTTTGACATCTCACGACCAGACTGCTCGACAACATGACAGACTTTCTTGACTATTTAGGCAGTCCCTGATCGTGTTGAGGTTTGGTTTTGATCCCTGTGGATCATGTCTTCGGTTTTGTGGTGTGTTTTGCATCACAATATTCGGTGATGAACCCGTGAAAAAGGACCAAGAGGTGCCCTGTTTACCTGCTTTATATGGGTCCGAGATTTGGGCTATTTTGTGTGTTACTACTTAGAAATGAATAATTTTTTTTTTTTGAATAGAAACGTGAATAGTAATATGAATAGTATTGCCAAATTTTTTTCAGGTGAAAATGTGTATGGCTTTAGTGATTCAAAATGAATGCTGTTTGTTAATTAGCCCGTGAGCTAATTTTGGTAATTGGTTGAATTTACATACTTCATGTTTTATGTGATTTAATTATGTTAATATATATGCATGTGAATATATTAGTTTGAAGTGTTTTAATTTATGATTACGCATTCCATAATGCAAAGACCTGCAGAACTAGAAATTAGGTGTGAGTGCATAGTCGAGACTTATTGACTGTGTTAGGTGTCTGATGGTGTCGTGAGTACATTTGCCAGGATCAACACCGCTTAGGGTGTTGATTAGTGGCTTGATTAACAGGGACAACGTCCAAATGAGTCGCATCGGTTAAGGAAATGGAAATGGCTCAAGGCATATCATATGCACTGGGCACCCTAGAACAATAGGATCGAGTGCATGAGGTGGTTTCTCGAGAGAATTGTCTCGAGGGTTGGACTAAATAATATTATTTTATCGAAGTGTGTCCACTACAACACCTGAGGGTTGTGTCCATATCATCAATCGCTCTGAGTCTCATTTCAATTGATATACCGATGGTTGTTCATATAATATCAATCGCCGAGTCCCTTCAATTGATATACATCGGAGGGCTGTCCACGTGCAACAGATTATCGGAGTTTGTCCACTATTTATATCGGAGGGTTGTCCACTGCTAAAAAACAAAATACCTTGTTTGGAATGGTTTTCATTCATGGCAAAATGCATGTTTGAGGGAGTTAGTGAAAGAACCTGAGCTTAATGTTTTAAGAGGATCAAGCAGATCATCCCAAAAAGCAGCCGTTCTGTAAAGAAAACACACGGTCATGTTTCTCACATAGACTTCACAGTGATAGGAGCCCTGGACGACTGGGAGATCTGTTGCCCATTGACACTCTGCATTGGGTAATGGAGCCCACGCCCGATACTGGGTAATTGTACTAAAAGGATAGTCGCCAATCAAGTATGACGTGAGGTGACGCAGTCCTATGAGTGACTCGATATATTTCCTCACGTCTCCAATGACATGGCTTGAGGATGGAGCCAAAATGAGGAAGTTCGTACATGGGGCATGGGTGAGTCGAGTCTCATTCATGGCATGTAGACATTCAGTAGACATGTGTATGTTTAAAATTCGGATGTGCCCTGACATGCCACCATCGTGACGCTGCGACTTATAGCTTTTAGCACTCCTCAGGAGGAGATTATCACCACTGGCTTGCCTACCCCGCCGTGGGACCCCCGCTTCAAGTACAGTGTCAAAGTGCACGGCCGACCTCATTCTTCAGACTCAACAGACATATGAAGAAGCCTTAGTTTATGGCTTTATGGTTATGTTGTATACATGTATTAGAATGTCGTACCTTAATATATACATAAGAGTAATTTATTGGAATTCTCAACTACGTAATATATATTTGTCAGATATATTTTGTGAGGCCGATGCAGAGGCCCAAGTGGTCATTATTTTACTCGCATGTGGACCCCGTGGTCGTGATGAACGTTCTTTTTTGGGACAGGTTTCCAGGCTGGTGAGAGCCCCCACAAAGGAGACTCATTCTCGATTTTCATGAGTGGTGCCTGCCACCTGCACATTCACAGACACCTCCGCGGCCTGACGGTTGTCACCTGACCCCGGTTTTGGGGCGTCACACAAGAGCTTCTATAAACACACCAAATACAAATCTTCAGCCCTAATTATTGGAAGAAATATGATTATGCGATAAGCCGCACGCATTGAATACATGCAAAACTCCTTTCGGGACCTCATTCGCTCTCAGGCAAGTACTCATGGTCGACTTGACAACCCCCCATGTGGAGCCATATTGATTAAAATGACGGCCGCGCAGATCTTCCGGGAGGATTTGTTTTATGATTCGCTCGTATTGCTTTTAGAAAGATTTACTTCCAATATTTTTGGCTCTATCCCTTTTAGAAGATTTGCTTTATTTATTTTAGAAATTTTTCTCTTTTAGTTGCTTTTTGTAATTTAGAAATTTCTTTTCCTTAGTTAAAGTATTGCTTTATTTGATTTAGAAAGTATGAGACTATATATACTCCCACGTAGTCTTTTAAGAGCAGTTCAAGTTTAATAATGTTTTCAGATTTCTCTTTTTAAGAGTTTTTTTTTTTTTTTTTTTGGATAATTAAGAATTTATTTCCAAAAGGGCAAAGCCCCACAAACAATCATACAAGAGGCCAAGGCCACCAGAGAAAACGGAAAACGGCCGCACACTCCCTAAATTGTAGGACAAATGCACTCCGCAACAACACAAACAAATGCCAATGTAGCAAAATGTAACCAAATATCAACCCACTTCACACCCCGGGCAAAGGAAGACAAACCAACACCAGGCCCCACATACAGGCCAACAAGCAAACCATCCAATAATACCAATCCCACACCCCGGGCAAAGAAGGATTAAACCAAAACCCCGCCCACACCCCGGGCAAAGGCAACCAAGGCTACCCAAAGAGAAAACCCACAACCAGGGTACTGGCACCAAACCAACCAAAGGAACAACCCAAGGCACAACCCACAATCCGGCACAAGCAAATCTAGCTGGCACATCGATCTTCACTAGAATGCGAACCCACATAAGCGTCCATCTACACGCCCGTGATCCCGAACATGGATAATCACACTGGATACCCAGGACCCCTCGGTAATTAACTAACCACCACAGAAAGACCATTCCTAAAATGGATAATGTCGGTCAAAATTTGCCTTACGATCACAACTTCCATCCCAGAAAACCAACACGTAGCAAAACTCCAAACTGCCCTAACACCCGCCCACTGAATCCCTCTATTCGCGCCTTGACCCAGATTGACCGAGACGATATCTCTGAAGAATTTGGACCCCAGCAGCAACCAAAGTCCGACGACACTTTCGACCACCCATTTTCCGTCACCGAATCCGCCGCTATCCTTTCGCGCCGACAGTCATCAGCTCTAAGGCTTCCGTGGGGAAGTTCACTCAATGAACACCTTCAAATGACCGATCGCCAGATCGCACCCACCGATAGCAAAGATCGGGAACCCCCGCTGCCGTTGCCGACGAGGAACCGAGTGCGGCAAATCTCCTCGGTAGGACTCCAATATTTGGGTAAATCGAACCTCGTTAAGACGCCTACTTGATCTCGAACCCGAACGTACCAAAAGATCCCCGACGTTATGCCGAGTCGCCGAGCTTAACCGGGACTCCATGATTTAGGTAACACGAGATCCGTAAGATACCACCGTGGAAACCGAATCCAGCCTAGCGCGCCGTCGGTGAATGTCGGCAAACCCAATACCCCATTTCTTTTCCGCCTACACGGACCGATATCTAAGTAGCCTTGTAATCTATTTTTGGTCATCCGACGCCCAAACGTCGACGCGGCAAGGCGAAAGTCGGAGTCTCCGTCACATCGATGACCGGGTACCCACATGTGGCGTGCTCGCCATCTCCTAACACCTAGATCCGGCAATACATGTTCCTCAAACTCTCACGAACCATGACCTCAAAAAAGGATCTCGCCATTTCCATCCGTCGCTCGAAACGGATGCACAAATTTCTTTTTCAAGAAGCATGTTTCCTTGAAGGGAAAACGGGGAAATCACATGTCTGGCTGCTGAACGAACTGCAAACCACAAGACGGTTAGCGATGTGAAACCATCTCAGGAGAGAGACTCGAGAGACCCCTTCTCCCATCTCGGGCATCCCCTCTTAAGAGTTCTCTTGCTCCTTATCTCTGGGCGGATTCCCTCGGGGACAGTTCGTGACTTCTCATACCAAGTGGATTCCTTGGTGGCGAAGTCTTTTGGTTCTGGGCTTCTTATCAATCAACCCGCCCATAGTTGATTAAGGCCACTTTCACTTCATTATCTATCTTGTGTGGATCAAGTCATTAACCCTGAAGTAACCACTCTTGTGCTAAACCTACTCTCCTCACCATCTCAAATTTTCTCTCTTTAAACTTTCCATAACCAATTTTTCAACCTCTACCCAAAACTTTCCATACTTCCTGTTGTTCCATACCACAAAAACATTCCTAAACACCAGATTTTTTTTTTTTCTTATAAGTACCACAAATACACATTCCCTAACTTAGAAAATCTCATAAACTCGTCCATAACTTGTTTTTGGCCCTAGAAAACTACCCCAAACCCATATTTTGACTTACCAAAAATTCTAGATCATCCATCACGGTCCTAATCTTGCATCAAAGGTTCTACAATCTGGGTTTTATTGGCCCTCTCATTTCAAGGATGTCCATACCATGTGCAGAGAATGCGACAAATGCCAAAGATTGGGGAAAATCTCTCGTCTTCACATGATGCCTTTGAACCCGATTTTGGTAGTTGATCTATTCGATGTTTAGGGCATCGATTTCCCCACGGGGTCATTCCTCTTCCTTTCTTGATATATTTACATTTTGGCAAAGAGTCGACCATGTGTCGAACGTATCATGAAGGCTCGCAGAGCAGCCAGAAACCACACGCCGGGTGTTGAAATTCTCAAGGAGAACATCTTCCGTGATTCGGGTCCCTGCGCCATAATCGCTATGGAGGTTCGCATTTTGCAACAAACCTTGAGAACTTCCTTACTAAAGATGGTGTCAAGCATAAAGTGGCCACCCCAGACCATCCTCGTGACCAAGGTCAAGTTGAGCCAGCCAACAAAGGGAACCGTCATTTTAATATCAGATGAAATTGGTGACCGGTAACCGAAAGGATCACCCCTGTCGCTAGATTCCTTGTGGCATACGTATCAAAGATAAACCATCCCCGCATGTCCCCGTATCGCCTAGTTTTTATGGCAAGGCATGTCACCCGCCTCGTGGAAATCCGAAGCGGCGGCTCAAAATTTGCAAAGATAAGTTAAAAAGTGGCATGATCGTGCATAGTTCGTAAAAATTTCAAACAAGTGAGACTGCGGCCGCTTACGACCTGGGGCTCCACCTTTCCTGTGCTCAAATCAAGATGGACCTGGCCATCTTCATCTCATCCATCGTGCCTATCTCAACGGATCAAGACCTACCAATCTAAGGACAGGGTGTCTACGTCAATGGGCAAAGGTCGAAACCTCTATGCAAGAAAACATTGCGCAGACATGAGGAGATTCCCCGACCCTCCATGAACTATGCAAAAGGTTATCTGAGCGGAGTTTGTTTCTACAAGAACATGTAAGCCACTCCAATTTTTTGCTGTGACTTTCTTTCTCGTTTTGTACTTTAAGTTTAATTTGTGGTTTTATGTAATTTTTAATTTCGCCTAAGTTTTCTAATAATTTTTCTCTCCTTTAGATGAATTTTCTCACACTCTCGTTCTCTGGTTTCAAGTGTGTGTCGGCAGCTTATTGTGTTTTGTCAAGGATCAGTTCAGCTCCTCCCTTTTCACCTCCCTGCAACCTTTCGCTGAGCACCATAAATTTTCCAGATATTTTTTAGCCCTAATCGCTAACCACCCATTTACGGATATTAAATGGGTTTAACCTTTCACCTTTCTCCTCCTCCCATCCTCTCCTCTCCTTCTCTATCTGCAAACATGGTGGAAGACACTTTTTCGCAAAAAGGACACAGCCTTCTGCACTCAAGGCGCCGCTCCTCCTCCCCCCCTGATCAACTGTCCACTCCCAGCCCCGCTCCGCCGCATCGTGGCCTCCCCCACCACTCTCACGCCGTCGCCGGGCTGCCAGGCCCCCTCCCGCCACTACCGCCGCCCCTCGGCCGTGCCGCCCAAGGCGCCCCGGCCGTGGGTCTACAGCGCCCATTGTTGCTTCCCATGCCTCTGCACCGCTTCGTCCCACGCAGTACCATACCAAGGCTACCTCAGACCTCCCTCTCCCCACATCCTAAAGCATCCTAGAGGGCCCCACTCTTCCAAAAGTGACCCAAACCTCCGGCCTGGCGGAGTCTTCAGTTCCAGTTCAGGAGCCCTACCACCAACCAATCAAGGCCCCTGTTGATTCTCCGACTCCTGCCCCCATCCTCACTTCACATCGACGATCCTACTCCACTAAGGCAACCCTATTCCAGAAATACTAATCATAGCTGCAAAGAGGATTTACGATGAATGATATGGACCCACTTGAACAAAGATCCAGAGCTCTGAGATTCGATGCGACTAGTGCAGAGGTACTCGAGCCATTTACTTAATCTCACTTTTTCTACTCGTGGTCATCGAGTTCTACCACACGATGACCTCCAGGCGAGAGCCCAATCCACAAGTATTCATTTCGCTATCGATGGCTTCCCTGACTGTGATGCCTGGCCACAGATATAGCAATTATGCTCAACTGGCTCTGGTCCTCGCCAACTCAATAGATTATAGGCAGTGGCCCCATCCCTCGACCAGGGAGATGATTCGTCTATTATCCCGGGACATGACAAAACAAAGCCTATCTGTTTAAGAGGCAACTCCTCCGAGTATGTCTTCATAGACCATATATCATGTCTAATCTTTTTTCCGCTCTAGAACATAGTACATAGGCGAGGAGCCATTCTGGAGGCTCTGTACCATATATCATAAGGTTTCTAGTTCAGCCCGACCGAGCTCGTCATGACATCTTGTTCCACTTCGAAGACAAGGTTCATCGCAGGAACCTGACCAAAGCTGAGTCCACTCCCCTCCTATTCCCAAGACTTTTATGCCAAGTATTAGAGCACATCGGCTTTCCTGCTAAGCCCAGGCTAGAGCGCCATCGAGATTGCGAGGCCATCCTTACAGTTGACCGGTGGCACATCATGCCCCGCTCTTATCTCCTCCCACCTCCAGAGTAGTCGAGACCAACAAGAGGTCACCTTCCTATAGAGGAAGTAAAATTCTCCTCCAAAGAAGGCATTACCGAGGGAGCCCTGTGTTCCAAAGATCTCGCCTCCAGCTCTCCAAACTACCACTGGTCCATTACCCACAACTCCTACATCCTCTGCACCTCCAAAGCCCTCAACCCCCAGTACCTCAGCTCTTACAGATGTTATCGGACCGAGCATCACAGCACCACCATCGCAGCATATTTCTATATCCGCTCGAGATTTCCTAGCCATCATGGATGCAGTCCGCACATTCTCAGCCACGTCTGCATCATTTACAACTGCCCATGCTGCCCTACCTGAGAGGATGACTCGCACTGAGGTCGCCATGGCTCGTGACTGGCCGCCATTCTCACACGTAATCAAAGCCATCCCATGCATGTCTAAAGTCACCCAGCCTACCCGATTTGATCGTTCCGCCTCAAGCCCTCCAATTCCTCCTAGTGTGAGCCAAGACCCACTAATCTCACCAGCCCCTACAAATTCTGACTTGCTAGCAGAGCGCCCACTCCTCCGCCACACTACCAAAGACTCAACCCCGCCCAGGCGAGGACACTCCCACCTAGCCACACATTGAGGATCTAGCACTTGCTTCTCTAACTTCCCAATCCGAGCCCCATTGCGGACAATGCGACATTTGGTTTGGGGGGAGAGTTAGCGAAGGAAATGACTTTTACATTCATGTTTATTTCGCCTTTTTTTTTTTTTTTTTTTTAACAAGCCCTTTTGTGATGCTTTCTAGTGGCTCGTTATTTATCATTTTATTGAAGTCAGAAGGTCTTTGTAAAGCTGAAAATATAGCCATATATCTTTTTATACACACCATACAGCTTATTTTCTCAATTCAAAAATTGCACCCTTTTTTGCACCCTTTTTTTTTTTTTTTTGGTTTTGCCTAACCTGCAAGTTGAAAAATTGAAACACTGCCCAATGTTATTGATGTCAAATTAGTTCCATGCATGATTAAGTAGATGATCAGTTGAAGTCTCATGGTTTTCAGCCTTCTTCTTCCACCTTTAGCTAACCACACACAGTGCACATCAGTTTTCTTCAATAAGCTAAGAAACTACCTAGCCCCCTTACTTTGCAAAACCTACCCTAGTTTCGCTTCGACCAACTGCACAGGTTAAGGTCCCCAAGAAAAGAAGGCCAATGAAGTCTTCCATGTAATAAAAGAAAAAGAAAATAATAGAAAAAGCCGCGACACTCACCTCAAACCCGAGCACGATTCGATGGTATACGACGAAGCTTTAAAACCCAGCCCTAAAACCAACCGGGTTGGGAACCACCGACTCTAGTGCCTCTTCGCTACATGGGTGGATGGGTGAGGTCAGCGAGTTGTAGGTGCTGGAATCAAATCATCCTGAGTCCAAGGTGAAACCCTCAAGAGTTAGTGGTCGAAAGATCCTTATGAATCGATGCCCTAAGCCTTAATTGGTTGGGAGTCAGTCAGGATCCCCATTCACGACTTTGGTGAGGTCGATTCTCAAGATTGCAACTTACAACACGAAAAGAAGAGTGGAATAAGAGTGGAGCCAAATTTATTTAGGTTGGTCACTATTCTAGGCCCTCAAAGAGCTTGGTCGTGTGAGAGAACGCTTTTTAGCGCTTTATTGTTAAAAAACTATCATATAAACATCTTTAGATTTCGGGTGGAAGTTTCTAGGTCGATTCCCTTTGAGTTGATACTCTTCAAACTTGATTATGTATGGCATTCATTCTCCCAAGATGGTTATTATGCAGGGTCTTGGTGATTCATACTGAAGGTTAGACATTACTCATCCATATACTTTTTGAAATACCATTTTTTGTGAACATAATTTGTCTACTCTCTCTTTCTTTCTATCATTGCTAAGGGACTAGCAATGTGTCGGTTGGGGGGAGTGATTAGTGCCCAAATAGTGATATTTTGAACCCTGTTTATTGTAGGTTTTGAGCACTTTTTGTGTACTAATCAACTTAAATAACTCAAATGACACACCAAGGTCCCGACTACACTACTGATCGCATTTTGTGGCTATTTTAGTAGTTTTGCAAGCTAAATTAGGCTAAAGTCATCGAGTCGACTCAAACGCGAAGAATCCAAACCCAACTCAGAGTTGCAGGTCAGAAGTCAAAGAGAAATTGGAGCAGGAAATAGAAGAATTCAAAACACTGCAAATTTTGCAGGGTTGCAAAAATTTTGCAACCTGCGAAATTTCTTAGGTTGCGAATTTTTGCAACCCGTCCCAGGTTCATGACCCTGCTTACAAGCTGCAATCTTTTCCCAACTACCATCTTCATAATAATTTTGGCATGAAGCTTTCACCTTCTCCCTCCTCGTGCTTTCTCTTCCTTCATTTTCCTCATATTTTCTTCACTTTCACACAAACACCCTCGAGGATGACAACCTGTAGGATGGCTGCTAAGCCCTTTAATCCTTCGAAGAGTAGGTCATTTAGGCTAGGGTTTCGAGGTAAACTCGTCGGGTCCTCTTGTTTTTAAATTCCAGCGCTATTGTCATTTATGCTCTATCTCTCACTATAGGTTTCTGGAATCTTTTCGATGTGTATCCCCGATTAACCAAGATTAAGTAATCTTTAGGGTTCAGTGGATGCTTATTACTAGATCCATTGATGCTCGTTTAGTGGCCATTTATTTGTCACTATAAGGTAGATCGAAGGATCAGTTTTTACTGTCTTGAAACATTAATGACAAATAAATGCTAATTCTCAAGAGGAAAGTGATGAAAGCAGGGCTAAGGAAGGGAGTGTGGACCCGCTTGAAGTCCCACTGGACCCTATGACACGAGCCAGGGCTAAGAGATTCAAAGAAGCCCTTCATGTTTTAATCCAAGATGCCCACATGGAAGAAGCTCGCTTGTTCAACTCCAAAAAGGAAACAAAAATGGTCCACATCATCAAATTAAATCCGGACTTTGACCAAGAGCCAAGGAGTTTTGGACTTGTTGATTTGCTGCTATTTTGGAGCTGATTCGGGTGTTGACGCCGCTGATTGCTGCTATTTTCGGAGCCGACGGTTCTAATTTGTTCCCGATTTGTCGCTATTTTTTTGGAGCTTATTTGAAATGATTGCTCATATTTGGTGCTGATTTGGTGCTGATTTGTTGTTGATTTATTCTAGATTGCGGCTGATTTGATTCCCAAGCCTTATCCTAGAATTATCTAGTTTTTAGTAAAAGTGTTACTTTAGGAAAAAGTATATTAGTTTCCTTTCTTGTTTTTTGGCCAAATATTTACTTTCCTTGTGGCCGAATATTTAGTTTCTATTCTTCATATTTTTTTGGCCTATTTAAAGGCTTGTTATCCCTATATTCTTCAAGTTTTAAGCATTTATAAAATTGAGAGTTTAAATTTCTCTTTGGTTCTTAAAAGAACTCAACTTATCTGATATTCGCACGCTCATCAAGACTTATCAATCTGGATTCCATCACCGACAGCGTCCTCACATACTACTGTTCTTGCTTCCTTATAAGCAAACGGGTCGAGGTCTTCCATCCGGGGCTTTCAAACACTAGAGCGGTTCTTCCGAGTTAATCCATCACTGGTCCCTCACAAGTTGACTCTGGGTTCAGATCATTCAAGCATCGAGCAACAAAGTTCTATCTTTTGGCGCCTATCTTTTATTATTATTATTTATTTCTTTGTCCAAACCATCTTAGTCACCACTTTCATCCATACCTTCTAAATTCCGTTCAATCCCCAATTTTAGTCACAACCTATTATCTACTCCATCCCAAGTCCGATTTTCTTCATTCTTGATCGGATATAATTTTTTTATTGTTTCCTTTTTTATTCAACCGTCCATCCCAAAGTAACAAAAAAAAAAAAAAAAAAGGGAAAGTAAAGGAAAAGGATCCGTAAAAATCCCCAAAAGTTTATCATCATTCTAAATAGCAATCCAACTCACCATAGTATGTAAAATAAATAAATAAATAAAGTCAATATCGTTAACGCCACCAACCCGTCCTTTTCTTCTTTGATAGGATTTTGATTGAATTTTAAAATCTAATTTGTTTGATTAGTTCCAAAGAACTAGAAGAGAAATTTAAGTGGAAAAGACAAGAGTGGTCGATTGGTTTAGAGCTTATAAGTTCAAATATATTGTGTGAAAACATGAGTTTAACCTGAAAGTGAATCATTCTTCGAGTGAAAACCCGTGAACGAGTGATTTGTGAGGTCCTACTTCATTTTCTCTAACCTTGTTTTTGCAAGACTACAGTCAAACAACGATCTAAAGGCTGTGTGGCGTCGACATGAAGCCTTCACAGGCAGCTCCAACTAGCGGCGGTGAGAATGCTTAGGCCGACCTGGAACAATTCCATGAGAGGGGTGGAGCAGCTTCGAAAGACTCACGAAACCCTCCCACAAGGCAGAAGGAGAGGCCGCTAAGAAGAGGGGCGCTGGTGACTAAGAAGAGTATGACGGAGGACTTAAAGATGAGAATGGTTATGATTCAGGTGTATAGTAACAGTGGTACTGGGGAGACATAGAGAAGATAGGAATCAAGAAGATAATAATTTGGGAAACATTAAAAAATAATTTGGGAAACATTAAGATGAAGATTCCATCTTTCCAAGGAAAGAATGACCCCTCGAGGTATATCTCGAAAATGAGAGGAAGCGTAGAGGTAGTTTTCTTTTGGATTTGCCACCATTATTCAAATAAGAAAGTGAAGCTTGTCAAGAGGAGAGTTCTAGATTATTGTCATATAGTGTGGTGGACCAACTTTAGTGTTGAATAAGAGACTAATGGGTCATCGGTGGAAACATGGGAAGAGAGATGAAGAGTGGTGATGGAAGTGAGATTTATTCCGTACTCTCATTAATACTACCGAGAATTTGTACAACAAGTTGCAAACCCGAGGCAAGGTAACCCAGGTGTGGAGGAGTATTATAAGGAGTATTGAGGCTTGCAAATGGCTAGAGCGACATTAAGAAGATCGAGAGGCTACCATGGCAATATGTTTCTAGCAGTTTAAACCGGGAGATTCAAAATTTGGTAGAAATCAAAACATTATGTGAGCCAGAGATATGGGTATATGGCCATCAAGATTGAGAATCAAGTCAAGAGGAGGGGCAGTAGCAACACACGTTCTACACCTGGTCCAAGTTCATCTATGTGGAAATCGAATCAATGGAAAAAGGAAGAGAAGCCACCCTATTATGGTGGACCAAGTTGGTCCTCTACTTCCCTATTATGGTGAGCGGATCTCTCGGTACACTTTGCAATCCATTGTAACGCCTCGTAGTCAAGTCATTGATGAGGGTGGACCCTCTGGCTCCATCGCAAACTCGTGAGACCTTATTGCTATCAAGAACAGTTGTGCCGATTATCACGGTCGATATTCTAGAGAGGATATCATTTCTTTGACCCAAATCCTTCCTGTTTCTAATCGTGCTCGTTTCTGACCACTTTAGTCCAAAGAGGTCGGTTGTTAACTGGCACTATTCGATTTTGTTTCCCCAAGCCATCAGGAGGCATGCTTTTATTGTTTGGTTGGCCGTACAGGACAAATTGGTTACCCAAGATAAGCTTCTCGCGTGGGTCTCATCAACCTCTATATCTGTGTATTCCGTCAGCCGAATGGAAAGTGACGTGAACCACTTATTCTTCTGCTGCCACCACGCCTGGTACTCGTCGAGGATTCGCGTTGTGTGGGTTCTAGTGGAATGCCGAGGAATTGGGAGAACTAATTTTTTATGGGTAATTGCCAACAAGGAAAGTCCCTTTATGCTCTATTACAAGGAAGATCATGCGGGTGCTACTATTTACTACCAGGGAGCTCATCTTAATAAGAAATCTCAAGAGAACAACTATGTTCCAGCTGATACTATTTTTCATCTCATATGTGAAGATGTTAGACTCCTCGATATCCCTGTCTTCTCGTGGTTGTTGATAGTCCCTAGAATGCATCAATGTGTGAGAGATGGTCCTTCCTCTTAATATTTTATCTCCCGGTAGATCGGGCCTACGTGACTCAGGATTGTCGAGGCCTTGTTGCCCTGGCCGTGGGCGGTTTTTGTGTTGCTTCTTTGTTGAGGCCTTGTTGTTTCTTGTTTAACCCTGGCTAGGGCTTGTGTTTTTTGGTGTTTTGTGCTGTTCGGTCAAGGTCTGTCTTATATTTATAGGAGGTGTCGTCTCGTTTTTCTACTGACAGGGGTTTCGCCTCGTCTTGTATTCTTTCGTCGGGAGGTTGCCCTTTGGTAATAAATTTAATTATCCAAAAAAAAAAAAGAGAAGCCACCCAATCGCCAAGCCTAAAATGTAATCAAAACAAGAGGGGGAACAACCATGAAATCAAGGTAACCCGATTCTTCTACTACTCTGACCGGATATTATGTGTTTTAATGCCAAGGTTGTGGGTCATATTGCAAGCCAATGTCGAACAAAGAGTCATGGTGATGCGGGACAATGGTGAGATTGAAATGACAATGAGCCCGATTAGACTCTATGCCATCCTTAGAGGATGCTTCTAAGATGAAGAGTATGCTATCCAAGGAGAACTAATGGTGGTCGAGGGCCTTGGCAAAAAAGCTAAAGAAGATGACGAGATGAAACAAAGATAACATTTTTCACACTAGGTGCCACGTCCAAAAACAAGGTATGTAGTGATCATTGATGGGGAAGTTGCACCTCAATGTTGCTAGCAAATGCAATCCATGGTGGCGGGAAACTAGGAATGCCAACATGTGTTATCCTCAATCTTATAAATTGCAATGGTTGAAACCACAGCGGGGAGGTAAAAGTGAAAACAAGTGTTAGGGTCACTTTTAGCATCGGGAAATATGAAGATGAAGTTTTGTGATGTGGAACTCCCACGTGTAAGCTACACTTGTTATTAGGAAGACCATGGCAATTTGATAGGAAAGTTCAGCACCACCCGCTCACCCGCAGCACGCTCGTGCAACAACCAACTGACCGGGTCACTCTTGTTCCTTCGACACCAAGTCAAGTTTATGAAGACTGGCAAGGCTTCGTAAAAAGATAAAGTGTAATTTAAGAAAAAAGTGAAAAGAGAGAAACGTAAATGAAACGAGTGAAAAGAGAGTGAACAAATGAAAAGAGAAAAGAAAGTGAACAAAAGCAAAAAGTGTGAAAAAGAGAGGAGCAAAAAAAGCAGTGACAAATGCAAGGATCGAAAATTTAAACTAAAAAGTAGAAAGAAAAACCACTTTCTATGCAAGGGCAAGTGAGGTTAAGAAAGCATTGTTCTTAAACAAGCTCGCCTACTGTACTTGTACAAAGAGGCACTTTTTTTTTTAATACTAACCAACTTTGACACTTCTTTGCCTAGTTCTATTGGTCTCGACTTTTGCAAGAATTTTAAGATGTTCTTCCCGAGGAAATTCAATGGATTACTCCTATTCGAGGGATCGAATATCAAATTGATTTTTTCCCGTGCTACTATTCGGAATCACCCGCTTATAGAAGTAATCCCGAGGAGATGTAAAGGAACCCCGAAAAGCAAAGTCGGGTGAATTGATGCTGAAAAGGATATGTGAGGGATAGCTCGAGTCCATGTGTCGTCTTGCTATTTTGGTTCCTAAGAAAATGAGACAATGGAGGATGTGTGTCGATCACGAGCCATCAATAACATAACAAGAAGTATCGCCATCCCATTCCTCGTTAGATGATATGCTTCGATGAGTTGCATGGTTCTTGTATCTTTTCCAAAATTGATTGAAAAGTGGATACCTATCAAATTAGAATGAAAGAAGATGATGAATAGAAACCGCCTAAACAGCAATACGGGTTATGCATGAGTGGTTAGTTATGCCTTTCAGATTAACTAATGCACCTAGCACTTTCATGAGACTAATGACCATACAAGTTCTTTTTTTGCTTTCATTGGAAAATTGTGGTTGTCTATTTTGACGATATCCTCATTTATAAGAAGAACTTAGATGATCACTGATTCATTTAAAATATGTTTCTGATGTACTTCGAAAAGAAAGATTATTTGTTAACCTTAAGAAGGCACATTTTGCAAATCTTTCTTTGATAGTTTGTATTTCTGGGTTTTGTTGTTAGTGCACGAGGATACAAAGCTGATGAAGCAGAAGGTTCAGAGATTCAAGACTGCCAAGTCCAACAAGTGTGAGTAGTTCAAGTTTTCAAAGGACTTGCTACTTTTTTACGGCTGGTTTAGAAAGACTTAAGAGTATAGTCGCACCGATAACCAAAGTCATCAAGAAGGATGTTGCTTATGGTGGAAGAGTGTAAAAAAGCATTCCAAGTTATCAAAGAAACTAACTCATGCTCCTTTACTTGCTTTACCTAACTTTGCAAAAACTTCGAGGTGGAATGTGATGCTCTTCGTGTTTAGTTATCAATATTTATGAAAAAGCGGACCCATTGCATATTTTAGCTAAAAGCTGGCTGGTACTTTGAAATACTCTACTTATGACAAAAAGTTGGCGTTTGGTTCAGCCTTGGAAACTTGGCAACATTATCTTGGCCTAAGGAATTTGTGGATTCACACCGACCATGAAGTCATTGAAGACCTAAAGGGCCAACATAAGTTGAATAAGCAGACATGCCCGGCGGATGAGTTCGGTGGAAACTTTTCCATATGTCATCCGCTACAAACAAGTAAGGAAAAATAAGGAAAACATTGTTGCCGATGCACTTTCATGGAGTGTATGTCCTAATTCCTACTCGATGCTAAATTGTTTAGTTTCGGAACACATTAAAGAATTCGTATCCTTGGACCAAGATTTTAGTAACGAATATGCTTGTTGTGAAAAAGTGAGCCCATGATAAGTTCTTGCACATGAGGGGTTCTTGTTTAGGGAAAATAGGTTTGCGTGGCATTCCTAATTGTTCCATTCAGGATTTATTGTGTGAGGGAGTCTATGGTGGAGGATTGATGGACATTTTAGTAGCCAAGACTTTAGGGGTTTTGCAAGAACACTTTTGGCCATTTCGCACATGAAACGAGATGTTGAGAGGATTTGTGGGAGGTGTATCACATGTAGGCAAGCTGGACCCGAGTGCAACCCCACGGCTCAGACACAATTCACTTCCTGCCCCGTGAACCTCGTTGATCTTTCAATGGACTTTCTGTTAGGTCTACCTAGGACTAGACATGGTAGGGATTCTATTTAATTGGTTGTGGATAGGTTTTCAAATATGGCACATTTTATCCCATGTCACAAAACGGATGATTCGTCTCATGTCGCCAATTTGTTCTTTAGGGAGGTTGTGAGATTGCATGGTATGCCTAGGACAATTGCTTTGACAGATGCAAAATTCGAGTTACTTTTGAAGACCTTGTGGTGTAAATTAAAGAAAACCAAGTTATTGTTTTTTACTACTTGTCATCCACAAACCGATGGTCGACCGAGGTAGGAGCGTAGCCTTGTCTACTTTGTCGAGGGCCATCATTAAAAAGAACATTAAAACTCGAAGACTGCTTCACATGTCAGAGCTTGCTTTCTATAATCGTACTATACATCTCCGCCTACTAAATTCGCCTTTGAGATTGTAAGGTATGGTTTTAATCATTAACCCTCAGATTTATCTTCTTACCTATAACTGAAAGATGTTAATCTAGATGGCAAAAAAGAAAGCATAATTTGTTAAGAAGATTCATGAGAAGGCAAGACTCAACATTGAGCGAAGGATGGAACAATATGCTAAACAAGCCAACAAAGGGCGCCACACGTAGTCTCAACCCGGTGGAGATCGGGTTTGGGCACATGCCAGCGGGAAAGATTTCCCGCACAAGGCGATCCAAGTTGCTCCTAGGGCGATGGCTGTCCTTTCAAGTCCTCGAGCGCATCACGGGCAATGCATACAAGCTAGATTTGCCAGAATATATCACTATAAGTGCTACTTTTAACGTCACTCGACTTGAGTCCTTTGATGCGTGAGGATTCGAGGACAAACTTTCCAAGAGAAGGGGAATGATGGAAGCGAGGCTAAGGAAGGGAGTGTGGACCCGCTTGAAGTCCCACTGGGCCCTATGACACGAGCCAGGGCTAAGAGATTCAAAGAAGCCCTTCATGTTTTAATCCGAGATGCCCACGTGGAAGAAGCTCGTGTGTTCAACTCCAAAAAGGAAACAAAGATGGTCCACGTCATCAAATTAAATCCAGACTGAATCGCTAAGCCAAGGAGTTTTTGACTTGCTGTGGATTTGCCGCTAATTTGGAGCGATTTAATGTTGATTTGTCGTTGATTTGATGTTGATTTGTCGCTATTTCTGGAGTCGATTTGGTTCTAATTTATTCCCGATTTGTTGCTATTTGGGGAGCTTATTTGTTGATTTAAAAGCGATTTATTGATTTATTCTAGATCGTGGCCGATCGATCATTCCAAGCCTTATCCTAGAATTATCTAGTTCCCTTTTTTTTTGGTGTGTTACTTTACGAAAAAGTATATTAGTTTCCTTTCCTTTTTTTTGGCCAAATATTTACTTTCCTTGTGGCCGAATATTTAGTTTCTATTCTTCATATTTTTTGGCCTATTTAAAGTTGTTTCAATTATCCTTATATTCTTCAAGTTTTAAGCATTTATAAAATCAGAGCTTAATTTCTCTCTGCCTTAAAGAACCCTTTGAACTTATCCGATATTCGTGGCGTTCATCAAGACTTATCAACGATCCCATCACCGATTGTGGCGTCATCACATATAAAGGTTCTTGCTTCTCTATAAGCAACGGGTCGAGGTCTTCCATCCAAGCCAAATACTAGAGCGGTTCTTCCGAGCTAATCCGATCACGGGTCTCCTCACAAGTTGACGGGGTTCGTATCAAAAAGCTATTAGGGTTCAGTTTTATAATTAAACGAAGATCCGGTTCAGGAAATGACTATAGGTCATTCTCCCCAACGCAAGGAAATGGACCCGAGGACCTCTCAGTTGCCCTAGAACCTTAAACCCAATGGCCCGAGACATAAAGGAGTTCTTTTTACATTTTATTATATTTTACTTGCAGTCCTCACATTACCAATCCCACTGTTTTTATGAAAAAACCTAAAATCTAAAGTGAAATCACCATTTTGAATCAGCTATTGGTTACCTACACGAAGAAAACTCATCCCTGTGTTCGACCCTAGAGCCATTATACTGCAGTAGCTATTCTACGGCAGTAAGAGGTTTAGGTTTATAAATATTTTTTATTCCAAGCACCAAATCTCTAGCCTGTGCATGCTACGAATTCAGCGAATCAATGAGTGGTTCTCTATGAGATTTGAGAAGGGAGTAGAGAATTAATCGTAGGTGAATCAACCTAATTATCCTAGTAGTGTAGAAATTATCGGTAATTTGGAAGCGTGTGAGGTTCTTGGGACCTAAAGCATTTCTAGTGCTTGGGGTTGAGCTAAGAAGCAAAAGACCCAATATTAGTTGGTAAATTATTTGACCTCGAGAGAGGCTGATAATTAAATTAGCCAAGAATCGCCTAGGAGAACTTTCTCGAGAAACAATAGAATAGGAGTCTAGTTCAAACATAAGTGGATTGTCCAATTGCATCAAAAACCCTAGAACTTTACTATCTCTTGGAACCCTTTAATTAAATTTCAAGTTTTACAATTAAGTATTTTAATTTAGATTCTACTCAAATCATCACAATTGTCCATTTGGATATTAGAAAGGTAGTCGAATTTTGGTACTTAGCATCCCGTCTCTCCTTGTGGATTGATCTTTGTACGTCAGTACAATGTATTACTTGACAAGCGTATACTTGTGCGAATAGGCATTAATTGCATCCTTATTGCATATCTTTATGCGCAAAACACAATACACCTATCACATGACTAGCTTAACATGTATTAAGCAACTAAATAATGGATTAAAGCTACTTGGAGTCCTTAATTGTAGTTGTTTGAGAGGTTTTCACTATGGTAGTTGATGTAGCAATTATGGTAGTAGATTCAGTAAATTAGGGTAATAGTTTAAGTAAGTTATGGTAGTAGTTTAGGTAAACTATGTATTATGTGCTTCAAATTATATGTCTAATGAATGTTATACTACCTTGACATGAATTAAGTACCTAAAAATGCATTAATCTTACTAAGTGGCCTCACTTGTAGTTGGTTTATACTTTTTGTGACGCCTCGCATTCGGGTCATTTTTTTTTTTTTTTTTCATACAAGAGTTCAATGTACTTCTCACTTCCATACCAAAATATAGGCGAAACTATATTGTTCTAATATAGTTTGGCAAAATACCGCTTCAAGGCCACAACCCGCCTTCTTCACACTCACCCGCCCGATGGAGCACCGTCTCTCTCGTGTACCCGAAAGTGTCCCACGACGCGGAAGAAAAAGCCCTCAGTAATCTCCTCCTACAAGGGTTACTCCCCACCTAAGTGCACATGCAAAATGATCAAGATAAAAACACATTCAAGAAGATGCCATATTTAATGTCACAATAATGCAAAATGAACAAAAGTCCCCATGCCTAGCATATCCCGAAGTTACTTCACCGAATTTCACACCTATCTAGGCGAGTGTGAAATACCAACCGCCCTTTTATTCCACTTCACTGTCTTTTTCCAAAACAAGAACTTTGTTTTCTTTAAGAATTCAGAACCCATCGAAACACCTCCAATGCACACTGGACGCGGGTAAAATTGCGTGGTACTTATTTATTTGTGGGCCACGGATTTTCGGGTTTTCATCGCCAAGACGCCGCACGCCGTTCCAACATTTTTACGAACTTGCATCGCCGGGAATCATGTCTAACCGTGAATAACATTTGGGTCTTTCACCCTGGGGGGGGGGTCTACCCCATCTTGCTATGCCCAAACACACTTATATTTATTTCCATTAGTTTCAAAACCGTTTGACTCATTTAGACTCTGTCCCATCGAGTCCATCAATCAGCACCATACACAAATTTCGGACCCATAACCGTACCCATGACACCTTTAACCCTGCCGACCGCACCATGCACTCACACCCATGTCATGCGATGTCTGCACATGCGATGCTATTATGCTAGTTGCATATACATAATCACCCATGCACACATATATTCATGCATATTATCCATGCCCCCATATTTATGATTAAGCATGCCCGTTAAAATGTCACACAAGCATATATATCAACATGTCATATTCCACACCGCATGTTATCAACTCAAACTATATACGTTACATATCAACATGCGTCAATTTCCAAATTGCATGTTATCCTACCAAAGCCCTAACACAACTGAACTGGTCAGAACCAACATGCCTGATTGACAATGTCCTCCACGCCAGGAACATGGCTGCAATCTTGACTCAATGGGCTTTCCGATAGAGTCAAAAGAACACCCAAATCGAATTCGGACGAGAAAGTTATGGTCTTCCGTTGGGGGTCACGCATGACTAAACCGTTTCACCCGCAGCCTACCTCATTTACTGGACGGCCATTTCCGGCCGGCTCAGGCACCCACTGCCCTTCTAAGAGGTCCCAATGGAGAGTTTACTCAATGGGCTTTCCATGAAGTCCAAGAACACCCAAATCGGAGTTCAAACGAAGGAGATATGACCTTCCGCAGTTGGAGGTCATGCGTAGTCAACTTTGACGAACACCGACATGGACGGTAATTCTCTCGACGACCAATGCTCATCACTAATTTCACCGTTGGATTTACCACCGCTCATGCGGACGACCCTCAATGCTTTTTGATCGATCACCGTTCATGGACGACTCTCGACGACCACCGCTCATTGACGAATTCTCTTGGATCTAATTAATGCTCACTGACGCACTTCACCGCTTGATCGACCACTGCTCATAGATCTTTACCCTCACCGCTTGGACTACCACCGCTCATGGACGACCTCACCGCTTGGACGGCACCAACGCCTTACTTTGGACGCACCACCACCGATTAATCGCTTTGATCTACCCCTTGTTTGACGAATTCCTTTTGGACGAATATTAACGTTGGACTAATTAATCGCTCACCTATTAACGCTCACCTAATAATCGCTTGACGACTTTCGTTTTCACGACCACCGCTCATGGACGCACTTCACCGCTTTCATCACCATCGCTCATTGACGACCACCGCTCACGACATCGTTTCATCGACATCGCTTGACGTAATTGATCGTTTCATTGACGACCATCGTTTCACCGACATCGTTGATTTAATTCTTCGACGACCCTACCATTTGACCGCTCAGAGTAAAAAGACCATAACTCGTCTGCCAAGTAGTCCGAATCGAGAAATTCAAAAGCCTAACATCAAGTTCATTTCGGATGGGCTACAACTTATCAGAAGGATTCACTTCAGATTCGTTTTATTTCTGACCCAAAATCCATTTTGTTGTCCGGCTAGTTGACCCGACTAAGTGAATCGACCGACTGTATTTTAAATTTCCGGGTCGACAACAAAGAAAAGGACTATAACTTAGTCTACAGAGGTCCAAATCGGGAAATTCAAAGCCCAGCATCAATTTCACTGGATGAGGCTACAATTTATCAGAAGGACTCACCACCACATTCCAATTCTTCTCACCCAAAATCGGTTCTAAATCGTTTATGTATGCTACCTCAATGTGTGGCGCCTTCACAGACAAAATACAACCAAACATTCCCCCGTAGGCATACACAACCACCACAACCCTTAAAGTATAGGCCAACCAAGGTAGGGGAGAAGACCTACCCTCCTTGAGTTTTTGTCAAACTCCCAACCCGGCTTTCTATGCTAAGCCCTTGTCAGAAGCATTAACTTCTTCCTCTTGTTCACAGACCGTTTCTGGTCCGATCGTGAAATTTAGAGAGTATGCAGCCCCTCTCTATCACTCTCTTTTTCTCCCCACGGATCAGTCTTTCCTCTATTTAGAGAGCATGTCTCCCTCCCTCTGCTTCCTTGACACCTTCCTTCTTTCCACTTGTCTCCTAACCCATTCCTTCCCACTAAATTCCTCATGCAAAGCCTATCCAAGACACCTAGCATCCACTACATTTACCCCTCATGCAAGACTACTTCCTTAGACACGTAGCCTATTTGCATGCATCCATGCGTGTGACCTCGCCGCCAATTGCCATTTACTCATCATTCAATTGCCTCGAAATACGTGCACCCTAATCGTTCACTCGACGAAATCGGCTACAGCTAGATTTCTGGGACGCATTCCAATGGTGAAGTCCTGCTTGGCCATCCGAGACCTGCAGAAAAAATTCTGGATTTTTTGACCGAAATTACCATTTTACCCTTTTTCAGAAAATTAAAATTTTCTCGGGTTTTACAATTTTTCACTATGGTAGATAAATGTACTGATCATGGTAGTAGTACTGATCATGTAAATGAGTTTTGTATTGAATGCATTTCATATCTTATACAGATTTATCACATAATAATGGATTGCAACTACTAGTGGTCGTATATGTACTGGTTTTCGTGATTTGTTGCATGGTTGTATATGTATTCTATTATGGTAGTAGTTTTAGTATATTACAAAAGTAGATTTGTTTGTTATGATAGTAAATATGATTTGGAAGAAAGTTGAAGCTTCAATAACCCTAAATGTTATCTTTTTAATAAAATTTCCTTTTTTTGAATAACAGACACAATAGAAAATGTAACTTGTGAATTACATATTCATCATTAACATTATGGAACTACTTAGGAACAACAAAAACATTTCTTCAAACGAAAAAAAATGAAAACAAATCAAATATATTGTAAGTAAGAACCCTTATCAACATAGAAGAAATATGAGGATGTGATCAAATGGGGGAAAACCCAAAGGAGACCCAAAAAATAGCACCTACCGATGAGGGATGAAGAAGCCACGAAGAAAGGAAGAAGAATTAGCCGACGGCGAGAGGACTGTCGGAGGTCTTCTCTTTGTCAAGTTGGTCTGTGAATCCAATCGAAAGAAGAAGAAGAAGAAGAAGAGGACAAATCGAACGATTGACGTAGAAGACTTTTTTTTTTGAGGTTTAACTTTTTCACCAAAGACCAATTATTTTTTCATAGGGTGTACTAACAACCCTAAAAGCATTTCTTCATCACTTAAGTTCAATGACTTTTCTATGTGTGTATGCAAATATACTTTTCCCAAATTTTCTTACTAGAATTTTAGAAAGGACAGTAGAAGGATAGAGGGTTGTTAAGGATACGCATGTATCCACAGCTTTATGTACCTTGACCATTTTTAGGTCTATTTCTGCAACCATCGTAAATCCCTGTCCAAAGCTATCCTATGGTCGCAGGAATAATACTTCCCGGACCATATACCAATCTCCTAGAAAAAAATTTAACTTGAGTTGGTGCAACATAATTAGTAGACATGAATAGTCATGTACCGTAGCTATACAAAGCCTTAAGACAGTTTTTTGTGACCCTTGCTAAAGGTTTGTGGCTATTTCATCATTTCTTGTAGTGTGTATTCCTTCACCCACTTGCCTTTTATCTCAAGCCTACAAGAAAAGTCCAGTATAGTCCACAACCCCAAATCATTGTTGTTGTTGACAATTAAAACAAATAATTGATTAGTTGTTGTTGCCGGGAAAAGTGCCCTTTCATGTTATTCTTTCCAAGCTATGTAGTTCTTAGGAGCCATAATTCATTATAGAGGAAATTTGTGGGAAAAGTGTTCTTTGAAATGCAAAAATGAGAAACGGAATTCTCTTTAGGCAAAGTGTTTGATTGGCATTTCAGAAGCAAGCTCCTCCTTGAGATGAAACCAAACAAATTTTCACTTCCAAGACCCAAACAAAAAGCATGAACTTTTGGAAGCAAATGACACAAAATCTCATTTCATGGTATTAAATCTATAATCATTATTACTTGAATTTTAACATAATTAATTTCAAGGGAATGTAAGATCTCCACAACAAATTATGATTTTTCACAAACCTTGTCAAACAACAAAGAAACGATAATAATGTGTAGGAGCCCTTAGCCTACCTCCTTGTAACAACCCTAGGCTCAATTACTCTAAAAAGCAAATCTCATATTTGTTCATTACAAACTTTTAGGACGTTTACAATAGAAAGAGCACTTCAAGAGTCCTAAAGTTAACTGCACGTACGAGCTTCATCAATGCCCTCCACTGTGAAAGTCTTCTCAAGAGAAAATCAGTCTTCTCATGACTATTCATCTCCACTGTAAAGATAATCATTAGTTTATATGTTTCTTCAAACTCATTTTATTTATTTCAAACTAAAAATTGTAAAATTATGTAAAATTTTGAAGTATTTTTTTATATTTGATTTTCTTTTATACTTTCCATAATGAAATCAAACATGAAAATTTTTTTACCTCTTAGTATTTTTTTTCCTAATATTTGTTGAGTTCCGAACATAACCTTAATTTATTAAGTTTCCTCCTTATATCTTATGTCTGTTTGAATCGATGAACATTCTGCCCCTTGTGGTAGGAATGATGGACGGCATTTATTTATCCATTTTCATCTAAAAATTAATTTAACAAATTTGGAAAGATTATCATCTCACGGTGCCATTGGGCTGAAGCAGGCTGGGCTTGCTAAGGTCTGGGCCTCACAGAAAAATCAGAGAGTAGTAACCGATGTAAGCCCATTTCTGCGTTGGAAGCCCAAGTTTAAATTTGATATATTATTATTATTTGTTACTTTAAATTCATTTTATTTATCTTAATTCACTAATATAAATGTTAAATAATTTTAAAATATATAATTTTATCAGTAATTTTATTTATATTTATTTTTTAAAGATTTTTTAGAACACCAAAAAATTGAAATTTATTTTCATTAAATATACTTTTGTGGAACCAAATACAACCTATGAAAAGAAAAAAGATGTTGAATAAACTAAGTATCTTTCTTGTAGAAACTATAAAAGAAAATCAAATATAATTAAAACTAATTAAAAAACATTGAAGAGAAAATTTATTTTATCATTAAAATCAGCAATATATCAATGTAAAACATAAAAAAAATTCAAAAATCACTAAAATCATATAAGATAAAACAAAGATCCTCGCGTTAATAACATAAACGAATCGGTTCAAAACCCATACATTTGATACCGGTGCCTAAGCAATCAAAATTACTATTGTGAGTGTAATATACGACCCGCCAGAAGATATCGACGACCATCATTCGATTCATCATCCATCAACATACTCGCTTCGTCAATCGCACTCACATAAAAGAATGTCAGACTTCACGACTAGAGACAACCACACGCACTAAACCATTTACAACTTCACACGCCGACGTTACTCACAACTATATTACAAAAAACAAATTTAAACCTAAATTTTAAATGCTGACCACTTTATCAGTTAAGAAACCGACAGATGTATAGAGGTATGATTCAAGTCAAAAATGTCCAAAAAATACACCTCCTCCTTAAGGATATGAGGTTAGCAGAGAGAAAGTTGAGATAAAATGAACTAGAGTTTTAATTTATTCATATTAGAACTTTTAAATTTTATTTAAATTTAAATTATTTAATCCTCATATCATTTTGCTTTTTTTGTCAAACTATAAGGTGTCCGTAGCTAATACACACACTAAGCATAATACTTAAGTTTCATATCACACACAAACTAATTCAAGCATACGAAATAATGTAATTACAAATAATCCAAGTTTCCCCTACCATAAGTTATGAACTTTAAATCAATTTTTCTTTTTTTTTTCCTCACTTTTTATTTCCTTCCATTTCTCCTCCCTATTTCCTTTTCCTCACATCTTACCTGACCAAATACAGCATAATATTGTAGCGAATAAACTTATCACTAAAATATTTTCACAAAACACTTTTTATGAAATCTCAGATCTCAATTTTTATTTTTATTTTGATAACTGTGGTTGTGTATGAGGCCCTGAAGTGAACTTCCAAACCTCTAGGGCTTAGAGCAACTGATCAGCTATGTTCTTGAATTTTATTTTCCTATCAAATAAACTATGTTTCATTGAAAGAGAGAGGTTGAACAAATGTAGTAAATCTCCACACCCTAATAATGGGGTACAGAGATATATGATTGAAAGAGGGTATATATCTGTTTGTATTAATTAGTACTGTGCAATAAAACCATCACAGCTGCTGCTGCGATGAATTTTCTACACAAGAGGCAGCCATCATCTCCTTGATCACCAAAGCCCTAGCCCTATTAATGGTTACCAGGCACAAATACACATGTTCTTCCAGCTCCTCCACCTGCTTCCTAAACCCTACATCACTCTTCCTCAACTCCTTCACCACTTCTTGCAGGGAAAATCTATCTTCCTTCCTATCCAAACAGAACTGAATCATGGCCTTTTTGTGCTCAACCTCGTCATGGAGTCGCGCCACGAGTCGACTCATCGTGTCAAAATCCCTGTTCAAAATGTAAGTCCCCTTCGCCGCCACATCGAGCTGCTGCCCTACTTTTCTGAGCAGCCCGCTTCGAAGAAACCCAACGTCTAGAAGCTTCTTCTTGAAGGTCTTTACAGGGAAGCTGAAGATCGCAGGGCCCATGAGGAGGGGGGTGAGGGTGTGCGCTGCGACGACCATCGCCGTTACCGCGACCAGACCGAAGCTCACCGTCACGAAAACATTGGAGACTTTCTTCAAACACCTTATGTGCTTCATTTTCCTGGCCACCAACTTTCTCTTCGACTTCAGATGCTGCAGAACCGATGAGTACTTATCGCGGATCTGCTTGAAATCGTCGGAGCTAAGACAAGACAATGGATTGTTAAGGATGGAGAATGAATTCAGCTGCGAGATCATCGATTCAAATCCGTCTGGAGATTGATTATCATGATTGTCAGTTATGTCGAGAACTCGCTGAATGAACTGGTAGTTAGCTTGGAGCTGGCTGATGCTTTTGAGGAGGTGGCTGCAGATCTTTGAAGCCTCGGCGCTTATGTCGAAGTAGTTGATTATAAGCCCCTTGAGATCCGGTACTTTCTTGGAGAGGAAGGTAGATTCAAGAACATCAGCAATGGCGTCTTGTCCAGGTTCAAGGAGGACTTCAGAGAATTTGACATGGCAGCAATCTGCGAATAACTGAGCTTTGGTGAAGAAATCTGCGTAGGATTTCGTTCTCAACGCGCCGAGGTACTCCTCATTCACATTCAAGCTTCTCCGACCATCTTTAGACTCCTTTCCATCTGAAATCCAAATTAAACTGTCAAACAGCATGTTCTAGTGATACCAAACCCTAGATCACGAGACCGAAATATAAATCCGAAAACTTTTGTAAGTAGGATGAACAAACAAACCTTTTGAGATCTTTGACACTCTCAACCTTGTCCAGAACATCTTCATGGATTATTGAAATGGAACAAAGTTGGTGGTTTAAGGCTACAAGAGACAGCTTTGATATATTACTTGCATGGAGAGGTCTAGTCCTGTCCGTCTTGTGAAAACTTACAAGGAAGAATTATATAGGCTAGGATTGTTGAATGGAGGGGTTGTTGAAGGAAGTACTACTACTACTACAGGTTCAACTTCTTGGCTAGGATTGATGTATCATGAATTATATATCTTACCCTTTTTAAAGCCATTTTTAAGGATTCTGATTCACGCCACCATATTCCATCTAAGGAAGGAGAAAAAGGAGGAGAAAGTTTTACTTCTCCAATTTGCTTGCGAGCTTTAAGGCAAAATTTGCTGAAGAGGTCTTTTCTCTTAGCCACCTTTACACACATCTTTGTTGTTAGAAAGTTGCATAACTTTGTAGGCCCCAAAAAGGAGAAGGGCTAGATGGGTATCCTAGCTAGGGTTTCGAATTTGATTAGAGAGAATTGGAAAATGTCCTTGATTAATGGTAAAGTAGTACCCAAAACATCCTTTAAAATGGCATGCATATCCATATTGGGGGGTTATAGTTATAGTTTTAGGATTAGGTATTCTAGTTTTGGCATGCAATGTTTGTTAACATAGAAAATCTTAGTTGCATGCCTTTTGGTTCTTGCATGCATGGCCCATCACCAATCATCAAAATGTATGCCTACAATCATTTAACAGAACTCTATAATCCAACCACCTAGAGCATTTGTCTGTTAGGAAGTCCCGTATTAACGGTACTTTCCTATCTTATATTAGATCCTACACTGCAATGTCCTCGGTGCCTCGGTTCACGATAAAGGAGTCAGATGGGTTTACTGATATCCGAAGTCTGAACTAAGAACAGAGTATTACAATGATGTAATGCAAAGTGAATAAAAATCAAAATCCTAAGCATCGATCAATAACAGTTATTCTCTTCACCATTTTTCGGTTTCACAAATTATGAAGAGTTTCATATGGTAATATTCATAATTTTTTTTTTTTTTTAATTTTGATAACAAGGGGTGTTCGGCCGCCTTACGCAAGACTCCTCGACTAATCCCTAGCGCTATCACCCTATTAACCACGACACTGTGTAATATTCATAATTTCATCATAAGAAAAAAGTTTACATCTCAAGTAATTAAACACAAAACCAAAAAAACTAACCATATACGTACTAAGGGTTTGTTTGGTAACTACTTTTTAAAATAATTTTTTGTTTTTGAGAAAAACCATTAAATAATGTTTGACAACCAAAAAGAAAAAAGAAAAAAGAAAACGGTTATTTATTCTTGAAGAGTTATCTTTTAAAGAAAATTGCATAAAAAAAATGTTATAAACACTTAAAACTCCTAGATAGACCCTTACCAAATTCTCTTCATAAATAGTAACAAATCATAGAAAACCCATGCATTAATAGATCCCCAAGTGTGTACTTGTCATTTTATAATATCATAATTGTTATACCATCATTCACATCAATGAATCATTTTCATATCATAGAAGCCCAATCATTGGTGATGGGACATAACATTTCTTGTCCAAAATCATTAGAAGACTTCAAAATGATGAGATCTTAGAATGTTCTAGCTTTTGATGATTAATTAATTAGTAATGATTCTTAGCTAGCACTCAACCCCTCCATGCTAGAGCAATCCCATGAATGTTTTTTACCTTCAGCTTATATGTTTTAGGGTTTCTGAATATAGATGGAAGGGTATAAAAGTAGTTCAGAGGGAGAAAAGGAGAAGAAATGAAAAAGGAGAAGCTTGTATTTGGGGTTAGGTTGAGGCGACCTGTAAAGTTGAAATTTTTGCCTTTAACAACTTCCATGATTTTCTGGTCTCATCCCCACAACTTCCATCTCCTATCTTCTAAAGCTCAAATTTAGCCGTTAAAATACACGTGGAGTGATTAGAAGAGAGAAATGATTTGGATGAAGAAGATGATCAATCATCATCATCATCATCAAGAAGAGAGAAAGAGAGAGAAACTCATGTAAGGAACCCTCTTCAAATTCCCAATACTCAATCCATTGGGATTTCTTGTGATGGGGAGAAGGTGGAGTTCTCAATACGTAGAGGCTTCAATTTGTATTTCTTAATGATTTTGTCCATTTCTAAATAAATGTCTGAATTAAGGTGTGTTTTTTAATTATACTTGAGATTAGGCTCTAAATGATAAGGGATGGGATGGGAACCAGGGTTTGATTTCTTTGAAGAACAAGATACTTAACATGTAAAATGAATAGATGTAAAACAAATGGTTTTAACATATAAAAATAGAGGGTTGGAAGTCAATTTTATACTATGAATAGAGCATTTGTCATCCTTATCTCCATGATAATTAAGAATTTTCCATTAAGAGTTCTTTTTAATATGTGAAACGTGTTTCAATACTTTTAGTAAAAGCATTGTTTTGGAACACGTTTCTTCTTAGAGAAAACTGTTACATGTGATTTCTTTATAATATAAATATAATTTTTTACGTCTTGATCTTTCTCTTTCTTTACGCGTTTATTTCATTTAAGACACAACGTTATATGCATTACGCTCTTTTTGTAAAAGACCAACCTAGTTTTTCTATGTTTCGCCTAACTCTTAACCACTCGAAATGATTTTTGCTGGTATTTTTGATAAATATTTAAAAAATAACATTTAAAAATTATTTTGAAAAAAAACAAACAGATGTTTGACAATGTTTATAAAAAAAAAAAAACTTTTCAAAAATCACCTACGCTACAAATTTTACTTAGAGCATTAAAAATTAAAATTACTTACTTGTAACTATGTTTTGGTTCCTAGAAAATTTAAGAAAAAATGTAAGGAAAATAAAATATAGAAGGGAAGTAGAAGGAAAGAAAATTAAAAATAAAGTTAGGTGTCACATTTTTTTTAAATAAAAAAAGGTTCCATTTATACCTAAAGATGATTTGAACCCACCTGTTGTATTCTGACGGGCTTTTTAAACATTTAGTATAAAAAAGAGAAAATATTTCTGAAATACAAAAGGTTTAGAAACATTGCTAAATTCATAGTTTTTATCCCGTGGATCTAATACATTGAAAAAACATTTTCTTTTAATTTTAAAATTTTTAAATATAAGCTAAAAGTGTCTCTTAAAGATATACCTTCATAATTGTGAAAATTTTGAATTTACTTTAAAAGAGTATTTTGAAAATATACCTTTATAATCTTAAGAATTTTGAATTTACAATAAAAGTATTCCTTTAAGAGACATTATCTAAATCATTAAATGTTATAATAAAAAGTGATTTTCAAGATACATCTTCTAAAAATTAAAAAACTGAAAGGTCTCTGAAACTTTTAAAAACCTTTCTTAAATAAAAGTTTTTTTCTTTTTTATTATCAAAACTCACATTTTAAAACTTTATTTTATGTGTCAACCTTATCAGGAGAAAACTATATTATAATTAGGATTAGTTTTCAAACCACACTTTTTCAATATTTTTTAAAGATTTTCTTATTATTTTTGGCAAACATCTTGTACCACCCTCTAGGATGTTTCCCAAAAAAAAATTACAAAAATATTTTTCATTTGAAAACTATTCTTAAATATAGTGTAGTTTTCTCCATATAAGCTTGACATAAAGCTTTAAAATATGGGTTGTGATAGTCAATAAAAGCTGAGAAAAAAAGTTATTTAGAAGTATCTCTTCAAGATACAGTTTTAGTCTAAATTCAAAAATATCTTCAAAACACACTTTTAGTATAAATTCAAAATTTTTAAAATTATGAAAGTGTATCTTTAAGAGACAACTTACATTAAAAAAATTTAAAATTAGAGAAATTTTATTTTCAATGTAGAAAGTGTTTCTTGAATAAACACTTTCAATATACAAAGTGTTTCTTCAAAAGACTTAATATAGAAAGTGTATTTTCAAAATACACTTTTAAATCCATATAGCAAAAATTACACTAGATATAAGAATATTTTTAAACTTTTTCTATTTGAAGAATATGTTTTATTTTTTACATTAAATGTCTAAAAAGCCGGTTCCCTTGAAATCTGGGAGTTTAGAAAAATAATATAAAATTTAAAAATAAAACTAAAAAGGTATAGTTTGAAAAATAATCTCAATTTTAGTGTAGATTTTTTTCGTGTAGGATGAAGATTCAAAAGATTGAAAGATAGAAGTGTTTCTTGAAGAGTGTAGAAACACTTTTATGAAAATTCTAGAAACACCAAATGATGCTTTATAACATAAAACATAAATACAGAAACACTTTCAATATTGTTAATTACAAAAAAAAAAAGTTTCATTTTGATTACAAAAGGAAAATATTATATCAAACAAATTATTATAAAATAATAATTATTAATACAATAATTAACATAATTATTTCTATGATTACAAGAAAATTATAAAATATTAACTAAGAACTTTGAATTAACGAGTAAATATCAATAATAGTATTATAAAATTGCAAAACATAAATCATGATCAAAATTTCAAGACAACCAAACATTAAAAGAAGAATAAGAAGAAAAAAATTAGAGAAATCCATAATGATGTTGAATGACCAGAGCTTCGTCTTGTGAAGTTTTCATCGGGGTGAGAAATAAAGACAAAGAAGAGAGAGGAAAGAAAGAGAGGTATCAAGAAAAATTAGAGGGGTATTTTACGAATATTTGAAATCTTTTGAAGTGTTTTTGCACAAAATAAAACATCAACGTAAAAACACAAAAATCAACACACAAGTTTTGCAAATAGAACACCTAAAGTGTTATTATTTTTTGTTGTAAAAAAATGTTTTTTTTCCATTCCAAATTTGTTTTCTAAATATTACAAAACACTTATTTTTATCTTAAGAACACATTTAAGTGTTTTTTAGATCCCAAAAAAAAACATTAGTAAGTAAGTTTAAAGTTCAAAATTTTAAAATATTTTCAAATTTTGTTAAATATTTACTCCTTCTAAAAATATTTCTAATTTAAAAAACATTTTGTTAAACACATGAACAATATCAAGAACTCTGATTAAAATAAATTTTTCAAACTGCCTCTATTAAAAGTAAGTTAAGGGACCACACAAATGTGGGTTTTCGTTTTTCAACATTAATAAATGGTGATTGCTCAACGAAATGTAAGACATATTATTTATTACATTCAATTATAAATATTTGCTTCGACAGATATATTTCCAGATTGAATTTTACTTGATATATCTAGTATGATATTTTTACAATAATATCGATATATCGGAAATTAACAAAATACTTTCAAATTCATTTAAATACTTTCAAAAAGAAAATAATATTAATAATCAAATATATACATCAAAATTACATTATAATGCTCTTCAAAATCAAAATAAAGATCGACGCTGGCTTCATTGTAAATTTGACAAGAATCCTACTGATAAAGACAATAATCATAATGCCATACCACAGTTCGATAATATCGATTATGTGATCGAACATGCCATGAGATAAACGCTCACTCATATCCACAATCCTTCCGCAGATAGAAAATTCAGTATTCATCCACGCGCTGCTTCAAATATTAACTAACATAAAAATTAATTTATTAATATATTATTACTAAATTAAACTAATTTAAAATATAAAAACTTCATATAATACTATAAATTTATAATATGCATACACAATATTAACTAATATATATATAATTTGATTTCAAATATTAACTAACATGAAATGTTAATTTATTAATATATTATTATTAAATTAACTAATTTAAAATATGAAAATATCATATAAACTATCACAAAGAAAAAAATTTGGAATGAAAAGCAAGACGGAGTAATTGCTATGTAGACTCATTGTAATCAAATGTAACGATTTTGTATATTTAGATTTTTCGAGCCAAAATAATAAGCCGATAATCAAAAAATCTTTGTAATTTAATTATCGCCATTGGTTTTAATTTTTGTGCAAATATGACCGTTATATTTTCTTTAAACTGTTGGGATCAATCTATAACCTGCTGATCGTTTCGTATTTTTAAATTCGAAAGATTTCGATATATCTTCTATATTTTGTATAAAAATTAAACTAACGCTACCAGATACCACGGCATCAATATTTCTAGCGATATAATGGCATTAAAACCAATATATCGTCGATATTATCGATTTTTTCTCGATTTTTCACTCAATCAATTATAGATGGCCAATATCGTTTCAATCCCTATCGATATCCGATATATAAGATATTTTAAACTTTGATTACATTATAACTAAAATATTTAAAATGTTTAACTGTCAATAAATAGATATTTTTAAAGTTTGGGCCATATTAATTATCTCATTGTAAAAAACATGAATGATCCCATGTGGGCCACCTAATGATATGGTATGTAATGGATCCATGAGACATGTTGAGCCCACATTAGACAAACCATATGATGTGTCCACATGTATAAATTATAATCAGCCACGTCTAAGTGGGTGATTATTAATGATTTTTTTATAATGTAATGTAATGATTATCTCAACTCCAACAATAAAATTGACAATATCAGTATTAATGCTTTTTTTTTTATTTATCTTGTTCTTTATTTCATATTTGTTTACTTTAAGAGACAAATTATGAAATTGTGCATATATAGCCCATGTAAGACTTACTAGTTTTATAACATTTTTGCCACCTAACCACCTCCTTTTGAAGAAAAAAAAAAAGTACCCTTCATGACAAGAGCTCAGTTACTATTTTTGAAAACTATTTTTTATTTTAAAAAATAAAATAAAAAAGTAAAATATGTTTAATTTTTATCCTTTATTTTTAATTATAAAAGATACAGAAAACACTAAATTTAAAAAATAATAAGCAAATTCGAGAACACAAAATTTTTGCCATCTGTGTTTTAAAAAACCAATCTCAAAAACAATTAAAAAAAAAAAAAAAACCCCTCAAAAGTAAAAAAGAAACAAATACCAGCTTATTTTTCTTTAAAAATAATAATCAAACAACGACTCTAAAAATCAATTGTCAAAATTTTTAAAGTTCTATTAAACATTAAGGAAAAAAAAACAAATAGCAGCTTATTTTTCTTTAAAAATAATAATCAAACAACCACTCTAAAAATCAATTGTCAAACTTTTTTGTTTTATTTGCTCTCTCTCTCAACGAATAAAGGTATCAAAGTATTGGAAATCCCTTAGAAAGAAAGAAAAAAATAAGTGCAAAAATGCAATGTATTAAAGAAAACACTTAAAATCCGTTTAATTCTTTCATTTCTTTTTTTCTTTTTTTTTAAATATGAAAAATATAGAAAATACTAAATTCAAAAAACAATAAACAAATTCAGAAACACGAAATTCTTTCTATCTGTGTTTTAAAAAATTGATCTCAAAGACAACTTAAAAAGAACCCTCAAAAGTTCTATTAAACATTAAGGAAAAAAAAACAAATACCAACTTATTTTTCTTTAAAAATAATAATCAAACATCCACTCTAAAAATCAATTGTCAAACTTTTGTTTTCTTGTTCGCTCTCTCTCAACGAATAAAGGTATCAAAGTATTAGAAATCCCTTTAGAAAGAAAGAAAAAATAAATGCAAAATGCACTGTATTAAAGAAAACACTTAAAACACGTTTAATTTTCCTTTTCTTTTCTTTTGAAACATATGAAAGATATAGAAACAATTTTAAAATAAAAAAATTCGGAACATGAAATTCTTTGCTATCTATGTTTTAAAAAACCGATCTCAAAAATACTTAAAAAACAACAGACCCTAAAAGTCTTATTAAACATTAAGGAAAAAAACAAATACCACCTTATTTTTCTTTAAAATAATAATCAAACAAACTAATTTTAAAATTGTCCAACTTTTTTGTTTTATTTGCTCTCTCTCTCTCTCTCTCTCTCAACGAATAAAGGTGTCAAAGTATTAGAAATCCCTTAGAAAGAAAGAAAAAAATAAATGCAAAAATGCAATGTATTAAAGAAACACTTAAAATACGTTTAATTCTTCCTTTTCTTTTTTTTTTCTTTAAACATGAAAGACATATAGAAAACAATAAATTTAAAATAAAAAAAAAATCGGAAACATGAAATTCTTGCTATCTATGTTTTAAAAAAACCGATCTCAAAAATACTTAAAAAAAAAAACAACAGACCCTCAAAAGTTCTATTAAACATTAAGGAAAAAAAAACAAATACCACCTTATTTTTCTTTAAAAATAATAATCAAACAACCACTCTAAAATCAATCGTTCAACTCTTTGTTTTATTTGCTCTCTCTCTCAACGAATAAAGGTGTCAAAGTATTGGAAAATCCTTAAAAAAAAAAAAAATAAGTGCAAAAATGCAATGTATCTGAGAATCAGGTCCGTCTAGCTAGCAATGATGGGTTGCTTTGTATAAAGTGGAAAGACGAAAATGATTCCAACAAGGTGTTTGGGAGAGGTTGAAAATAACGTGACCAAAAAGGACCTTACAATAAAGCAAAGCATGGGTAGAAGAAGAAGAAGAAGAAGGGAGAGAGTATACTATTCACAAAGATGCGCTTTCTTGTTTTTCTAGCGGACTTCAGACACCAAAGTAATCAACATGTTACTTATTCGTTATATTTACTTTACAAATTTAGTCTTTGGTTCTAATTAATTCCAATATAACTTAGAAACATACAACACAACATATAGATGAAACGATTTGAGTCTTTTCTAACTTCTACTCAATGATTGAAGCTGAAATCTTAAATACAACGCAACTATATTAAATGACAGCTTACTATCCTCAGAAGCCTTCCTAACTCAGATGTAGGATACGGTGACACTTACGTTCGACAAAATAAATTAAAATCTATAAACGGTACAGGAGATTAGTATGCTAACTGCACAGAGCTTGCCTATCCCACCAGAAAAGGAGTAATTCAAGTACTACTTGACGTTGCTTAAGCTACACATCAGACGGATTGCTGCCAACACTGTCAACTCAAACCCGACACGACAATAAACTTATCAACATTCGCAACACAAACCCAACTCATTTATTATTCACATATGCTTAACACTAATACTTAATTCTACGACTCATTGTTTAAAATAATAATAATTATAATTAATCATTCATGACAAGTACACAAATACCCTATTAAATTAACATGTTTATTAATTTTATTATTTAAATTAATATAAATTATAATTAATAATTCATATTTAACACAAATAACTTATTAACAGTAAGAATTTAATTAATATAATAATTAAACTGATTAATTCAGATCAAATTAAGTGTTATGGGCCAACACGAATACGACTTATTTATTGTAACATAGCGGGCTAACACGAATATAACCCAAACACGCATTTACACTCAACCCAAACCCGCAAAACCAGACGCTCGTCAGACATACGTCATGTCAAATTCTCATTTGTACTCTAATCCCAGAACCCAATCCCATTTATTCTTTGGGAAAACTAAGTTATAGGTCCCAATTTCGATTTATATCTGATATATGGGTCTACACACAGTGGCGAACCTAGAAATTGTTTGAGGGGGGGGGCAGGGCAATAGTTGAGTATTTAGCATTTATTACCTAAAAAAACTATAGCAATATGCCACTCTCTACACGTATCATTGATTGTCATTAAAGACTATCTAAAAAATGCAACTCCTATAAAGTGATGGGATAAATAAAAATAAGAAATGAGAAATCATGAAGAAGAATGTATCACGAATCCTTTTAAGGTAATATATCATGAATTTAAGGTACGTCTTATGAACCTTTAAATATGTATCAGAATCATCTTAAAAGGATGTATCATGAATCTAAAGACGTATTCAGAATACTACATTTTAAATGGCGACACGCTTCCACTGGGTGCGCGATCTTTTTTTTTTTTTTTTCAGATTTTAAAACCATTTTGAAACTGGCTAAGTCGCACCCTTTTTTTTTTTTGGCGAAACAAAACGAAAAAGAAAACCTTAAATGTTACTCATAATAGAAAATGCTTCCAAAATCCTAGCCTAAATTGCACAAGCTTACCTAATGTGAAATTTACGTTAGAAAAGCTTACACTCCTCTCTCTAACCCTTAAAATCATGCCTCTAAAAATCAAGTTAAGGTAACAGGCACTGATTGACAATATAATATATCAATAAATCAAGTAGATAGTAAGTAAAGAAGCAAAGTCGATAAGAAGGAACGGAGCACCTGTAGAGTGCAGGAATCGAGAAATACTAATTAAATCGTAAAACCAAAGTTAGATTTCAGCATAACAAGTGTATAAAGATTCATGATTAAATAAGAAAATCAAGATTAAAAATCATGCTGAATTATTCATAATGAATTATGCATAAAATGCTCTGTGGCCCCATCAGCACCATTTATTTAAAGACACAGCCGGGACTCATCTGCTCAACTTTATCGAATCGTGAGTAAACCATGCTTTTATAATTTTTGGAAATCAGTTCAAAAAGAATTCTTGAAAATAAAATTTATTTGTGAAATTTAAAGATAAAAAGAATAATTTTTGAATTTTTGAAATAAAGAAAATATATTTTTTATTTTTTTATAAATTAAAGAAAAATAGTTTTTGCCTTTGAGATTAAAGAAAAAGATTTTATTTATTTATTTTTTTAGAAATTAAAGAAAATGGTTTTAGAATTTTTGAAATTAAGAAAAATGTTTTGTTGTACCATGAAAATGATTTTTGAAAATTTGAAGTTAAAGAAAACGACTTTAAAAAATTTTAGGAAATAGAGAAAATATTATTTTACCTAGTAAAACAGATATAATATATAAGAGTTAAAACAATAGTCATAATAGTTATTTATTTTGAAAGCACATTGAGGGAAGTCAAAAGTAAATGAAAAAGAGAAGGATTAGAAATACTATTTAAAATTGGTAAAAGTTTAACACAAAATGGAAGTAGCCTAGTTGTTGGACTAGTTTTTTCTAAACAAATGGTCTTGGGTTTGAGCCTTGGCTTTACAACTTGAAAATTGATAAAGTTTGAAAAATAGGCTCGCAGGCCCACTCACCCGATCCAACGAAGACGCGCACCCACTGAAGCGTCAGCCTTAGGACGCCGTGCCTTAAGAGGTCAATCCGCACGGCCTAAAGGGCTTGGCAGATGATCAAGAAAGTCCACATCCTATAAATCAAATTAGATCCCATCGATAAGTGGGAAATAATAACTCTCAGAACGTGATATCCTACAAATCAAATCAATCCCATCAACATGAAAATAAAAATAATTCACGATATAACAAATTTATCCATAGACTGCCAGAGTCTCCTTCAATAAGGAAGAAGGATAATTTAAATAATTACTTTCAATTATCCCTTATTAATCTAACATCAATAGTGAAAGAAATTCCATCCAATGGAAGGAATCAATCACACCGCACCGAAAACATATACTATAAACACAGCCACCCTATCGCGTAAAGGTACGCAACACATTCGGGCCTCTAAGCAATCCATTTTCTCTCGTAACCGATTTAGGTGATCGGAGCTTGGCCACCCGCGAAGCCTCGCCACCCCCTTCTTCGCTACAGGAGAGCAAACGCCACGGCTCGCATATCGCGACGCTACAGCTGAATCTTACCTCCTCAAAGCCCACACGCAGATTCAGAGAGCCGCCCGCATCAAACACATATCCAAGTCCGCCTAATCACTTCTATACGCCACCCACCGGCTTGAAAGCATCATCAATCGGCGCTGCCGCGAATAATCAGCTCGAGCAACAAAGATCGATTTTCGCGATCGATGGTATCAACTCGAACACAAGTGTATAACGCTAACCCGGCGATACGACTGGTCGTGATGACAGTTGCATCATCTGGGGCCGCATTAGAAGCGATGCAAGCTAACACGAACGAGGTGATACAGCCCGGCCACAACCAACGCCGATATGAGAGTTGGGAAGAACTCACCGCAAGACAACGCCCACTGGAGTACACGACAAGCAGAAGGTCACAACTTTCCCTCCTCATGAGAAGGGCAACACACCCGATGACCCCGAGGTGCCGAAACAGGCGTAGCTCCACCAGTTTGGGGCCAGTGGCACTAATTACACCGTCCCTGCAGCAGGAGGGCAACGGGCAACACTGAGTGTCGGGAACGAAGAACTACGCCACCTCGCAAGGAGTAGGAGAGCAATCGCTGGAGCAGAGGCTTGAAGAGCGCCTCCAAAGAAGAGTTCAACCGTGAAGGAAGTGGTAAGAGGACGCGCCCCACACTATATTAATTTTGGTACAACAAACTGAAGTCACCTCTTTACGCCGAGGTGCTTCACTTCCCTCGTCCAACAAAATTCAGGATGCCACAAGTGGAAGCATTTCGATGGTGTCGTAGATCCCAAATATCATCTCAACACTTACAAAAAACCAAATGGAGCCTGCATTGTATCAAACCACATATGCAGCTGCCATCATGATTAGTAAATACTACCAATTCGGCTTATCAGGTCTACATCAATCTCCCTATTCAGAGAATATCCACGCGCTCGCTCCTCACTTCATTGGGGCTGACGTATAGAAAGCCAAGTTATCATCTCACACCATCAAGCAAAGCTCGCAAGAAAAAGCATGAGGTCTTACGTCCAGAGATTCAATGCCGAAGCCCTCGAAGGTAGATATACCCGACGGTAAGTTCGCATCATTGCATTCTCACACGAATAGGTTCGCCGGTGACTGATGTTTTCCATCTCCAAATCCAACAAGCATGGTCGAGGTGCTCGCAAAAGGCAGGAAGTACACTAACTGGCAGAAGAAGCCCTCATATCAAAGAAAGGGAGCTCCTCCACCCATAAAGAAAAAAGCGAGACAAACAAGCCGACGAGAATATTTCCCAAAGAGCCTACTGATGAGCCTCTGATTTACTCGCACAGCCACGAATTGAGTTTTGATCTCGTTATATCGCCATTAAGGCCTCGCCGAGTCTCAGTCACTAATGGTCACTACTCCGCACAAAGACGCAACCCGAAGAGTCGACTACCAAAGAGTATCGCCAACAAGGCCTCAGCGGTCGGCGCGTAGAAATGGTCAATGAGTCATTTCCATTTCCGCACAGTTACTGTACCAAGAGAGTCAGATGTCACCAGTTATATCGCCAACAAGGCCTCTGGCTTGGAGCTTCCAGAAATTACTGACGAAGCCGACATCGTGATAGGCCGCAACTCAAGAGAGTCGACACAAAGTTATATCGCCATCATGGCCCAATGCCGAGTCAGTGAGGTCACTTTGACGAAATCAACGATCCCGCAAGACGTGCCACGCAGCCTTAAGAGTCATCGCCAGCGAGATATCGCCAACAAGGCCTCAAACAATGAGCCCAAGAGGCTCACTGGACGAGCTCGGGACGATCTCCGCACAGCTAATGTTAACAAGAGTCGACGCTGCTTATATCGCCAAATAAGGCCTCGGGCCACCAGAGCCCAAGAGCTCACTTTGACGAGCTCGACCACCGGGCATCAAATACGCGGCCTAAGAGAGTCATCAGCCTGCTTATATCGCAACAGCCCGCCGGAAACAGATCTCACTTCACGAGCTCGACTACTCCGCACAGCCACGGAGCTTAAGAGTCGCCGCCTCAAAGAGATTGCCAACGCACCGGGCTGAGCCCAAAAAGAGCTTTCCCACTTTAATCAACTGACACTCCGCGACAGTCACGCACTGCAGAGTCATATCACCAAAGATATTGCCAACAACAAGGCCCCACCGAGCCCAGCAAGAACTCACTTGACGAAAGGCTCGACTACTCGCTTCAAAGCCGCAACTCAAGAGTCAAATCGCCAGTCAGGTCACGACAAGGCCCCGCCAGCCCAAAGAACTCGGGCCTGACGACTGACGACTTATTCAGCCATGCAAATTTAAAATTCACGCCACCAGTATCACCTCACTAAGCCTCCTCACCCGCCTAAAGCTCAATCAGCCAACTCTACATCCCAAAGAAACCGAATTTCAGACAATGTAGCCAAGAAATCACGCTTACGAGAATAGCGAATTGCAAAATGTAGACAAAGTGGTAAAAAGATCGCTTATTGCTGAAAACATATGTCCGTCCGCAGCCCAAAAATAAATAAAACAAAGATCAACATCATATGCACCGGGCAATCAGCATCGAAGGAGGATAAGAGGGTGAAGAAGGGGAGTGGGTCAAATGTGTCAGTTCTTCTAGAAGAAGCGGCAGAGAGGGATTCTCACCATTCGTCGCTTGAGTTGTCAAAGCAGTTCAAGCCGGGATAGCATTAGCACCTTTCCTCCAAAGAACACCTAAAAAGCCCATCAGTACAGTATCATCCCTCAATCTTCCTATAACTTCATCCTTCAAGAGAGCAAACTAGGTTACTTGTTGATGATGGTCCCCACGTATCACGCACTTTGCCAAAGTGTTCGAAGCTCAGAAATTTCTGAGACCTCACTACTTAGCCTCATCTTGTCGCTACAGGTCGCCTGACCAGCGCTTCTTCCTTTAGACTTCGGGCAACTCGCCTTTAGGATGTGAGAGAAGCTCAATCTTTAACCATCCGGGGTTTCATTGCGAATGCTGTACTGCCTCGCTCTAGCAAAGTCATCAGGCGTACCCGCAACTCATCCCGAACCTCCCGGCTCACCTTCGCCGCTTCCCAAGCTGCTTGGGCCTCATCTTTCTTCTCACCCGCCCGGAGACGCGCCGACGTGGTGTGCTTCAAATCGATTGAGCTTCACCGCCTCGATCATACGTTGCACTTAATTTCAGCCAAATTTCAATGAGGGAAGCCACCCGCTTTGTAAGTCCGCCATGGCATGACTTCATTTAGTTTCATTCTTTGGCCAAACCTTCAAATTAGTAAACACCGCACACCCAACATAGAATCAACATCCAATGCAAGATCACCACCAACTCCAAATGAATCGAACACGACAAGCAGTATGAGAACTTACAGCTGGGCGACCGAGGGATAGAGCCTCAAAGCCTCCTCAATCCGGCATCGCCGAATTCCTCGAGACGTAATCCTAAGAATGGACGAGATGAAGGCTCGCCGTGAGTCTCGCATCGGAAGCAAAGAGTCCCTATCTCCGCCTAATTTCGACCTGATCCTTCCTCCTCAATTCTTCCACCCTTGGAGAAGGTGACCTAACACTCTTCGTCGACCTGCATACCGATGGGGTGCATGATCGCCTAATCCGCTGCTCAACGGTCTCACCCGAGGACCTTTCGTCGCAGAGACCCAGAACGGGTCAAACTCAAGACAGAGCCCCACCGGCCGACAAGGTTCGCTCCCGCGACAGATTCGAGAAGAGGAAGACGTCCCATCTCCGAACCTTGACCAAAGCCGGCTGACCTCTCTCAACGGAGTCCAGAGTCTTCCGTTTCACACTCTGGGGCTTCCGAGACAACGTCTCCAACCACCGTGTCGGCTCTCCTCGTGAGTTTGATAAATGAGGGCCCACCGGGAGAAACTTACGGCGGAAGGAAAGTAAGGCTTCAAAGCAGCAAAGCGCCTCACCCCAGCTCATGGGCCGGGAATGTCCGACTTAATCGCCTTCGCAGATAAAATAGAGGATACTCACCAACGCCAACATTATGATCGTGCTATCTTCTACGCCGAGATCGATTTGAGCGCCGAGAAGCATGTAGACAATGCAGACTAGGAAATACCAAATAACCCTATGCTGCTATAACTAAAATGGGCAAACACTTACGAAATACCAACAACCCTTAAAGGTTGTTCAAAACAAAGCAAACACTTACGAGAAATACCAAATAACCCTTTAAAGGTTATACCAAAAACAAAGCAAACACTTACGAAGATTCTCGGGGGTGGTCCATGCAACCGGAATGCCCAGGCTGTCGTCCTTGTCAAGAGGGTCATATTCCCAATCAAGGGTCGCCGACTGAAGAAATGCCTTCCAAAGCCCGTGGGAAGAGGTGACTCCAAATCATCGCAGGAGCGCCGCAGCCGCTGAAAATGAGGTCGCCACTCTTCGCTAAAAGATAAAGGAACAAAGCTATACTGAACACCAAGTCCCCTCGTCCCTAAAGAAACCAATAGGCCAACCAAAATACCCCAACCATCGCGGTATCGAAGCACGATATTGAAATGTCGCAAAACCCCTTTCATGAAGGATGCAGAGGAAATAAGACCATTATCGAAGGCCACTAAAGAAGCACACCATCTTAAAGGTACGTAAACTACATAAGAGGTCAAAACGCCAGACCCACACTAACGCCCAAAAGGAGGTCGATAACGCCTGTAAGCGCTGCCCCAAACGGCGGATCTACCTTGACGGCTTCACGCTTAAAGCATCGAACCCGCCGATTTCGTGCATTCACCCTCCAGATATTTAATCGTGTCTATTTCTCTACTGGCCCAAGGGAAAAGGCGCCCCGGGCATCTCGTTCAACCCCGACCGAAAGGCTCGAGGCGCCGCCGCCCGCCTTAACTGGTAACAATAAAAGTCACCTAATACGCAGAGAAGAAGAGCGACCCACCCATGATGAAAGCAAATAATGAAACAAACTTAGCCAACCTAATCCTAAAGGCCTCGTATTAGCCGAAAAGATCAAAGGGATAAGGACGCAACAGTCCCAGGAATAAAACGAAAAAGGCTATCTCAAGAAAAACGCCAGGAAAAGTTAAAAGCAAAGAAGAGGTTTCAAGATCAAGAGCACACAAGACAGAGGAGGTCTACGAAAGAAACATAAGGAAACTGAAAGAAGTGGGAAAGATGAGCGCAAAAACTAAAGAGTCATCATTATCGCAAGACGTATGACTCCGCGATCGCTTCCTTAATCCAACCCAAATTCTCGAGCGCACACGTGAAATTGCATCCTGATGAGAACGTTACAACCTCGCTTCACGCACATCGCATACAAGGGTCGGGGGCAACCGATAGTGGCTTGAAACGGGACCGCATGCCCACCATCAGATCTAACGAAGAGGCGCGCCAATCGCGCCGTGCCTTAGACGCCAACCCATCGAGGGCCTGATCCGCACGGCCCAAAGGCCGCGATGGATGACCAAGAAAGCCCACATCCTATAAATCAAATTAGATCCCATCGATAAGGGAAATAGAATAATCCCCGATAACGTATTATCCTGCAAATCAAACTAAATCCCATCAACATGGAAAATAAAATAATTCATGACATAACAGCTCATCCTACGGATCAAGCCAGATCCCCCCAATAAGGAAGAAGGATAATTTTAAATAACTACTTTCCAATTATCCCTTATTAATTTGACAGTGATAAGGAAAGAAATCTCTCATCCAATGGGAAGGAATCCTAATCATCATCCAACTGGGAAAACATATACTATAAATACTGTGCCACCCTAATTCAAGTGAAAGGTGGCATGCAACACATTCGCCTCTAAGGTACTCCATCTTTCTCTCGTGAAAGAACCGACTTAGGCATCCGAGCGCCACAGAGAAGCCCTCGCCGACCCCTTCTTTCTGTTAAGTAGTAAGAGAAAGAACGCCATCATTGCAGATCAGCACAACAGCAATCTTACCTCAGGCCCGACGATCCAGGAGCCTGCAGACCAACCCGCCAGCAGTCTAGGTCCGGCCCAACGACCCCTATACACTCCAGCCCAGTCCGGTTGAAAAAAGCATCATCAAAAATAAAAAAATCATTTTTGAGAAATTTAAGCCTACCACTTTATAATAAATATATAAAGGTATTAAGTTTAAAATAAAAAAGAAAAAAAGACGAACTTGTAGGAAAATAGTTCGTACAAACACAAGTGGAGAAAATCAGGGGATTGAAGGCACCCGGGATTGCTTGTCTCTCTTTCTCTCTCTTTCTTCAAAAAATTCCACCGCCGGTCGTCCTTTGGTCTCCCTCCTCTCTCCGATCATCGCACTCTACTGTATGTATTGATATGAATTTGATCGTCACAAAATACTGCAGGATACAAAAATGACACAACTTCATGAGGTTGGATTGGATGAGAAAGTCGAAAGATCAATGGGTGAGTTTGCAACGTCAAATTTGGCAATTCTATAACTTTTCCGGTGATCGCATTATATAGATAATATGAAATAACATACTCCGTCTGAGAGCGAACCTCTCTTCCTCCAATTAAAAGGACCCAACCGGTTCTACAAGCATAGGCTATTGAGCGGTGTTCAACTTCAATTTTAGTTTCAATTTTATCTTCATCGATAATGTAGGGTTGTCGGCAAAACGGTTGGAACAACACGCACATCCTATGTATCATGACTCTTCCTATGTATCGTGACTCTATTATAAATAGGTTGTAGTCCTTAAGTCATATACACATTTTTTTCTTTCTTTCATTCTATTACAAGAGAGGATAGACTCTTAAGGAATTTGAGTACTTGTGCATACAAGGTTTTGAAGATCATAACCGAGCTTTTAAGTTCTGGTTACAAGTTATGAATATCAAAATCAATCTCTTTTCATCATCATATTCATTATGGATTAAGGTACGCTTATGCTTTACTTATGTTTTTGATTATTTGATATGAAAAACTCTTTTGATCATAGTTTTCATCTCTAAAGTCTTTATCCCTTCCAATTATTTCATAACAAGTGGTAGTAGAGTCACTTTCATGTTGAATCGTTGAAATGAGTTTTTCAATTTATTATATGATGGTTTTGAAAATATAATTTGAATTATTATCAAAAATATTATTTTTGGCGAGATAATAAACTTTCGAAAATTTCATCTATCCTAAGACATGACTTTTTAGGGTATGATTTTTAATCATCACACGCTCTATTAAGATTAAATAAAAATTCAAGTACTTGACTATATTGTTTAGCATTTTGAATGAGTAAAATAAAGCATAAATTTGTCAAAGTAACCTCCCTTGTATATAGATTAGTTAAAAGATATGTTAAAAATGATATGTTTGTATATTCATGGGAGTGATAAACAGCCTAAAGGAAGGTATAAGTTTGGCCGAATTACATACATATATGATGAAATACCAAAATTACCCTTTGGCAAGAAGAATAAATGAATAGAGTTCGATTCTCGATACGGGATATGGGTTAGATTCCTGTCATCCATCCATAGTAAAGACAAAAGCATTTATATTGTTGACTAAGAAAAATGTAGTTATTTTATTCTTCTTCTCTTATTTTCCTTCTTATTTTTATATAATTTTTGGAGTATCGTAATCTTGGGATCTAAGATTTAACAGGCTTTCAATTACTCACTTATATCGCGAAACAGTTCCAAGTTCATTTGTCATATTAAGCACTAATCAAACCATCCAAACGAAAAGTCTTAAAGACGAGAAAATCAAAAGTACCATTTGTGCTTTAAAGCCTCACAACCTAGCCATCCCAATTCTCACATAAAGCAGTTCTACTACTGATAAATACACGAAAATCCAAAATACGTAAAAACGATATTTATCACTGCATTTCTAAATTTTCAACATCTTATTTCTTAAAAGATTAATCTTTAATAAAAAAGAAAATGTGTTATCCCAAAAATTTAAAAATTTTATTTTTAAAATTAAAGGAAGATTAACGACCTATAAATCGAAAATATCTCCCATAAGATAAGGAGTTATCTGAATTATACTAAAACTTCTTTTTTTTTTTATTAACTTAGTTATTGAAGAGGATCAACATGGCCGCCTTTGAATCTTTTTTTATACGTTCACGCTATGATCCAGACGATCGAGGTACTCACAATTCTATGTTTTTTCGACCTCAAATTTTGTCGGACCCAAATATGACTCACTTTCTATCTTCCTTTTCCAAGGATAAGAATATATCTTTCACTTTTTTCCAAAGATGTACCTCGTTATCTAAGCCAATATATATCTATCTCTGGATGGATGTATGAGTATGACATCACTATTGATTGGGACCCATGCCTTCAAAAGTTTGGCAGGTTGTCATTTTTTTTTGTCTTTAATTTTATTTCCCCTTTTTTAAATAAAAATGAAATTAATTAAATAATAAAAGTAGAAACCATGAGCTTTAAGAAAATAACTTATCTTCTACCTATTCATCTTCCTTGGTATATATAAGGCATATTAATAAGAGTATTTTTATCATTCTATATGAAATGATCTTCTGTATCACTTTTTATTATTTTATTTTTATTTTTAATAAAGTGATTATTTTATATAAATATGAGTTTATTTTGTTTTTATTTTATTATCTTTATATAACGTTTGGTTTTATATTTATTTCGATGTTTTTTTTTTCATCATCTTGATAGATAAAACATATTGATTAGATGAAAACAGTTTATTAGATTATGATCATTAATATATTATAGAAATAAAGTTATGTAAGATTTTAATCAAGTGAGTAATATTATAAAATTTATGACTTTAAGCGATTTATTACGATAAAATAATTTATCAGACATGTTGTTCATGAAAATTAATGAAATATAAGAAATTAATTTTTCGATTTTGTGACCCCTTAGTCACTGTATGCATGTTCTCTATGAATTGATATACATAATGCAATAAGGTAATAACTATTAACCTCTTAATATTACACTTTCAATTGAATATCAAGTTCACATTTATAACGATTAATTAATATACTAGTATTCATAGATGACTTATATTAAATTTCATTAAAGGAATCATTATGACCATAAGTTTCATGATTATGGTCACTGAAAAGACGTTAAATCATCAATCATTCATTTCGAATATATATATATATATATATATATATATATATATTAAATTTCAAATAAATAAGATAAATAATACAAGTAGGATTTAAAATAATCGATGGCTTATATAACAAATGAAATTTGTAGATGTAACCCTTTTAACTACATTTCCAAACTATAATAAGAGGACTAAGCAAATGAGAACTCTTAAACCTTTAGCATTAAGGCTTACATTTGGATACCAATTCGAATTAATTTTTATACTCTAAAAATAACAAATAATTTTTTTTTCATATTTATTCATCATTACATTATTATATCATGTCGCTTCACAAATTTATATCGTATATCAAACTTTTGCACTCCATCCCTCCTTATTACTCGTACGAGATCTTAACTACTTCTAAGTTTATGTTTAATACTAAATAACAAATAATTTTAAAAATTAATTTTAGAATTTTTTAAGTTTTCAAACTCCTCTAATAAATAATTAATGTGCTTAAAATAGATTAAATCATTTATTTAAGCATAATTAGGCCAATTTATTTTTATTTTTATTTTTAAATATCGAAACTAGACTATTTTTTTTCTCTTTTTTTTTTCTCAAATATGTCGTATTTGTAGGTTGATAGGATAGGCAGAGTCATTCTAAGTGTAAAAATTAGGTTTTTTTGTTTGTTTTTTTTTAAATAAATATTTTTATTGATTTAAATTAGTAATATATTAAATAAAAATATAAAATCAAATTCGTTAAACATTTAAAAAATGATATAATATTCAAGTTAATAGCATAATAAATTAATTCAAAACATACACATTTGATACTTTGTATAAATTGTATTACTTTGTAACTAGTTTTTAATATATTAATTTTATCGCGTAGCGTTCGAGTATGAGGTTATTTCATATGCGGCTGGCTTTAATCAAGCCACACACTAATAAACGCCATAAATGCGATAACAAAAACCACTATCATATCAAGATGATACAACCATATACCATAATAAGTCAACAATAAAATCACGAAAAAATAAATTAAAAACTTATATATGTATGAAATCAACTACTATCGGTAAATAAACGATGTAAAAAAAAAAAAAGACATATGATCACGATTTCAGCAAGTACACTATCAAAATATCACTCATCATTACTAACGAAAAATGGGCTAAACAAGATAACAATTGAGGGATTTTTGACAAATGTACATATTTAAAAAAAAAATTACATAAAATTATTATACTAAAAATACAATAGATTGAAAACAAAAAGAAATTTACATAATCATGTATCCAAAACGTGACTTTGATATTTTATACTAAAAATGCTCTAAAATCACAATTTTTTGTATATATATTAAAATTGTCGTAAAACAGGAGTTAAATATTATATACGTTTATATCAAGGACTATTATATTGAAATTGTTTTTTAAACCCATGGATTTCATTATTTTATTTTATTTTTTGAAAGACATGATTTCATTATTTTATAGTATACTATTTTTCATCGCTGTCATGAAATCATTATTTCAAGAACTAAAAACTCAAATAGTATATCGGAAAGACACTACCGGTCGCTACTACAGGATGGAGTCTAAACGACGGCGAATAAACGCCCTTATTTAAATTTTTAACATAACTCGTTATATACTTTGCCTCTCACCAAACCATCACGCATGGGCTACCGCCTCGTGGTCCCCCATATTATCCTTGAAACAAGTATTATTTAACCTATGCCTCAATAACATTAAATCTTGACTTCGACACTAACTACTTGACAAAATTTTGAAAATATTATTATTTTTATGATGTATTCTGAAAATATTATTTTGTATTTTATTTTGTTTAATAACTATGGCCATTTTCTATAAAGCCTTGAATAGGGCCTTGGGGATTAGATATGTAGGCGAGTTAAGTTATTTATAAGTTATTTGAATTCGATTATAATACTTAATTCGATTAAATTAATCAAATTAAATTTATATCATAATATTCGGGATGAAACTGTTTATGTTGTCTGGCGGTTTACTAATTTATTATTTATTAAATTATATTTATAAATTTTTAATATATAAATAATAAAAACTTTAAATCTTTTATTAAATTTAAATTTATACGAATTTCAAGTTAAATC